>CM061064.1:187493981-187703981 GCA_030762895.1 Sophora flavescens
TTTTCGTTAAGTGCTTCATGCAGACGCTTGTTCGTTGTTAAGTCCTTAGGACTTAGTCCAGAGTTGCCACATACTGGCGGGTGTTTGAAAGCCTTAAAAACTCATTATGGTACACATGAGCACGCCTGTCATGATGACCAAAGACACCTGCATTGGGATCGCCGTTGTCCGCTGACGCCGGGAAGCCGAGCACGCCTGCTCAACATAGAGCACGACCATGCTAGAGCGGCGGACTGCCGTCTCCCCGAGGACGCCAAGTCCAAGACGCCCGTGCTTGGCCGAGGAGCATGGTTGTGCTTCTACGTGCAGCTCATATATTTTGACACAAATCGAGGGCTGCGTTTTAACCCCTAATTTGGTATCCTGCTACTGCTCCTAGCGCCACACTTGTCCCGCTCCCCGTCTCCACCAAACTTGAGTATTCTTGAGTTTTGAGACCTTTCTGGGAGACCTTTTGCTTGTCAGTGTCAACAAGCATAGGTAATGGTTCCGTTCTTTCCGTTTCTTTTCACTTTAAGAATTGGAATCTCGATCTAGGTAATGGGGAGTATGATAAAGGTAACTGCTTAGTAAATGCAGAATATGAAGACGAGGTCTTACTTAATTTCCTTATATTGTTTATATGCTGATATGTTTAACTCCGGCCTCTTTGTTATAAATGCCTATTGTATTTCAGAACGCTCAATTTTGTCTCGGTGTCCTTAATTAATGTTTTGTGAAGAAAATAATAAAAATAATTTGGCAAGAAAAAAACAAATAATTTTGTTTTTAATGAGCCCAATTTCATTTTATTGTCAGTAAGTTATCCTTTAAGACCATGTTCCAAACATGAATGAAAAATAAAAGACCAAAGAATGCAAAAAAAAGGATATCCATGTCAGCTCAAGTCCTTTTAGCCCAACCTTTTTTGTATTATTATTATTATTTAATCTATCTCAGCCAACAAATAAAAGGACTACCTTCTTTTGTTAAAAACAATAAAAAAAAGATGCAGCAACGCTCAAAGATCATACAGGGCCAAGAGGAAAAGCCAAATTCTCTTAATGAATATCAACAAACTCAAGAGCAATGGCGTAAGACTTGTGGCATTTGTAACAAAATGGTTTCATTTTTTTAAGTACCAATAAGGCAAAAATTGTTATGGATGCTCGCTACCTTTGAGAGAGTCAAACCCAGAACCAAAGAGAAAAATACTCAACATGAACAAGGAAATTTACAACATCAAGGAAAAACTCAACAAACACTTAATCATGGAAATTGGAAATGTTGAAAAGGACCTGCATTGTAAACTCATGGCGTAGGGAGTTTGGAGTTTCAGAACAGCATAAGCTTAAAGGAGGAGGAGCTTCATAAAAGGGAGGATCTTCTCACATTTGGGGGATCTTCTTCTTCATGTTTGACAAATACCACCACCTCCTCCTCCATTCCTACCATAGCTACTCACCACACCTCCATCACCATTTCTCTATACCAAGTAGCCCAACTCAAACCGTAATCATCTTCCCACCATATCCTCATCCATAACCATCTTCTATCTTCTATCCAAACCACTCTATCATATTCCTATCAACCCATAACCCCATTCCATCCAAAATAAAAACAGATCAACACAAAACTCAAAAACACTAAACAGTTAATAAAGAGAAAGCATAAAGATCATCCTCTGTAATATAATCGTAACAAGGCTCCCCAGACGCATCAAGACGGCCGCCATCATGCCAACTCCCCTGATTCTGTTTAGAACCCGTTCGATCTACACCTCCACCGTGACGATCCGCTTCACATCGCCATCCACCGCTGACCGCCATCACTATCACGCATCAAGCTCTGCCAGCCGCATCCACCGCCGCTTTTCCGCCCACGCCTACGTCATTATCGGATACACCAGATCTACGCGACACCACCTCCATGGCCAGCTCCTCTCGAAGGACGCCCACCATAGTGCTCGTGACTGGCCGCACCAAACGCCTCCGCCCATACGCCCTGGGCCGTGCCTCGCTCCTCGCCGTCTCTCGCCTCGTACGGCTCACCCTCCAGCCTTCACTGTCTATCTCCTTGTTGGCAACCTAGAAGAAGAAGAGCTTCCGACTTTGTTTTGCTTTTAACTTTATTTTCATATTTTTTTATTATGTGAATTGTTAGTTTGTTTGGGCCGCTGTTTCATTTTCTTTATTTTGGGCCAAGTTCTTTCGTAAATTCATGTCAAGCTATAGCACAAAAAATTGAAATCACAAACATGAAAATAAAACAAAGTATGAAAAAATCTTTTAAAATTTTCAATTCACGCAACACCCTTACGTACGCTGATGTAATGAGTTTCATCCCCAAGCCGTCGACTTAATCAGAAGTGCTTATCGTGATAGTACCGCTATCTTGACCCCGCAATAGTGAATTTATTTTGAAATAAAAATCTTTTTAAATAAAAATGATCTTTCAAAATAAAATCAACTTGTCAATCAAACATTTTCTATAAGAACTACGTGGCTTTGAGTTTCCCATCGCTTAGGAATACATAGGAGCAAAATCAATCATTCTGCGAGCCAAAATTTAATTTTCCCTTTTTGTGTATATATATTTTTTTATTTAGAATGTGGGGTAAAATAAATATTTTCAAAAGTTATTAAAATTATTTTTCCACAATTAACTTGAGGTACCGTTTTAAATCAGGCGATATAGAGGTGCTAACACCTTCCTACTCGTGTCGACTTACAGACACAAATCTCTCTTTTTTAAGACAGGTTCCTTAAAACAAATAGTTTTTCCAATGTTTTTCCCAAATAAAATATTATTTGGTGACTCCTCTGTTTCACCTTCTTTTGAATGCCATGACGGGACGGTGCGACATATTTGATAACATGTTTCGTTATAAATTGGTTTGACAATGCATATGTTTATATTACGTTTTGTACTGCTGAGATCTTTGTTATATTTGTTGGTTGATCAGGTATGTTTATACCCCGTTAGTTGATTGGTATGTTTATACCATTTGGTTGATTTGGTATATTTATACTTGTTGGTTGAATGTTTGTGGCTTAAAAGCCAATATGTTTAAAGAACCCTTAATTGGTTAATTAGGATTTTAATTGGTTTAATGATTGAAGGACCGCTTTCCAAGAATATTCGTAAGACATGGATGACTAGTAAAGGTAGGGTTTTATACCAATGGTTTAGTTGAAAAACAAGGAATGATTCAAGAGTGTTTAAGGAGTTTGGTTAAAAGAAATCTAAGTTGAACTTTGCCTGAAATGAGCATTGTCACGCGATGAGCTTGGCCAATGCTAACTAGAGCCCGCCCCCGTCTCCCAATTTGAATTCCGAAAATGGTCGTGCTTAAGCATGGCCGTGCGACAAAGGAGACACGATCGTGCACCGAGCATGATCATGCATAAAAGGAAGCACGCCGTACTCCACCGGGCGGCCACGATCGACTTTGGGGATTACTCGCCTCGTGCCTCCGCTCCCGTGGGAAAAACGAGATTAAAGGTTTAAAGAGGGTTTAAACCCCATTATTCCCAATAACGTTATGATAATACACCGTCAAATGCTGAAGATTAGATAACTTGATTAAATATTAGTTAAGGCGTTGAAATCGATGAGTTAGTTAGTTAAGTGCCCAAAGGGGTTGCCGCACGCTGATATAATTGGATACCTTTAGTGGCTAATGTTGATGATGATATAATTGGGTGCCTTTAGTGGCTCAATGTTGAGGATGATTTACTTTGGTGCCTTTAGTGGCCCAAGCGAGGTGGTGGGGGTCACATTGTTCTATTGTGGTGTTCATGCATCGCATTGGAGATGTTAGTTGGGGAAGTTCACATAGGAGGTGCCCGAGTAAGGCGATCCGGCCATCCACTGTAGGTTCACCCAAGTTTTGGTGGACTGGTCCCGATTAGGCATCCAGGTTTGATGCGTTGGCTATCCAACGGGGTTCACCCATGGTTTGGAGAATTCGTGTGTGGTGCCTTTAGTGGCCAATGCGGATATGTAACTCTTGGTTGCTCTTCCTGAGTTAGTTTGGATCCCATGCAAGATGGAGTAATGGGTAGTGTTGCATTGCACCCCATAGCATACTTGGTTGATTATGATGTTGATATTCTCTTTATATATGTATATATGTATGTCAATGATGTTGTTGGCTATGATGTATGATCTTCTTATTCCTATCTCCATGTTGTTGTGTTTACATGTTCTCTAACTCCTGTTCTCTGTCTTCTTGTTTGGCGTGTATGGTCTTATCACCGGAGGATGGCGAGCAGCCTCGGAAAGTGGAGTGACTCGAGGAGCCATCACTCATAGTTGGGGTTCTCCTGTTTAGTTGTTTAGTTGCTTAGTTGACTGTAATTCGAGGTTGTTTTTCCGGAATCTATGTACCAGCTCGAATGTGACATCGGGGTTGGGGTTTGTTTATATTCTGTTATGGTTTTGATTTTATGTTCTTACTTCTTTCAAAACTTGGTTTTTATTTTCAGTTTGTTGAACTAGTTCATGTTGGACCTTTCTACCCATGAACCTTTTTAATAAAGAAGTATGTTTTATGTTTTATCTTTTTCTTTATGCCTTTATAACATGCATGGTAGTCAAGTCACATTTAGTGGAATCGAAGCGATACTGACCCTCCGGACGTGGTATAGTTTGTTGTGAGTCTATTGTGTTCTCTTGTTTTAATTATCTATACTTGTTATAGACAATGGAGTCGGATGAGTTGAGAGCCTGTAGCTTTTACCCGCTTAGGTTTATGTATCTAAGAGTTGTTTTGCACATGTAAAGGACTCATGGCGGTAGAGTCGGAACGATCAGCGATTACGTCGTTGGTACTTCTTGCCTAATCTGATAGGGCAAGTCAAAAATAACAATCATGGTGGATGGCAGAGTTTCATGGTCTTGATAAGTTCCGGCGTAAGAACGCCATTGTTCAGGGGAGCATATGACCCCAGGGAGCTTGATGTGGGTGAGATAGACCGAGAAGATTTTTATAGCCATGGATCAGAATGATCAATAGGGCTTATCCTCGCCACCTTCATGCTACTGAGGAGGCCGAGCACTCAAAGGGAGAACTACCTGCTAGATGATGCAAGGGCCGAGGATATTAAGCCACCGGACCATGTTCAGAGAGAGGTTCTTGGAAAAGTATTTCACCGATATTTGTGATAACAAAGAGATGGAGTTTCTAAGACCGAGGCAGGGGAATATGTCCATCGGGAGAGGCGGCGGTTCGAGGGGAGCCTGCCAGGTACTACACTCCATCTCGGCATGCAGCGGATGAGTGCTCCAGTGTGTTAAGTTTGAAGATGAACTGCCCCGAGATCAAGCAAGCGATCGCCTACCAAGAGATCAAAAATTTTCCCACCCAGAACAAGTTAGGATCTATAAGGATGCCTAAGTCCCGAGTGGCCAAGTAGGTTCGAATAGGCAAGGTGATAAGCCTTGGCTTATCTAGTTTTATAACTAGATGGACCGTGGTTTTGTGCAAATTATTTGAGTTCACTCGTTTTACCCAATTTGCCTTGTTTTGTTCCTGAGTTGGACTTTGACTCATTTGTGTCTTTTGTGTGGTTTTTAGTTTATTTTGATGAATTATGCTTTTGTTTGCTTTTGTTGTTTCAGTCAAGAAGTGAAGCTCCGGAGTCAAGGAGTAAGAAGCGTGGGAAAAGCACTCGAGATACCGGCTGAAGGGATGCTCGCGAGCCCAAGAATGGGACAAATGAGAAGGTCAGCCAATGGATCGCCACGAGACTCTTTCTTGCCCTGCCGAATCATGAAGACCTGCAAGACGAGACCATCACGCCCAGCCGTGATGAAGACCACGCCCTGACGGTTTAGGTGTTGAAGTCTCACCTCACGAAGCATCTCGACCGAGAGTTTGAAGACCTCGAGTCGAGACCATCACGGCCCGCAGTGATGAAGGTCACACCTAAATTGAAGACTTCGCCCCACAAACACACTTTCGCCTGCGAGGTCCAAATTGAAAGCGCGCCCATTTTATTCTCGCCCCTAATGGCGCAGATCGTGAATCCTATTTAAAAGGTCACATGATCGGTTTGGGATCCAACTTTAGGTGGAGGGCTTTTGGAGGGCCGCGAATCCTAGTAGTTTTCCACTGTTTAGAGTAGCGTTTAGGGTAATTTCTTTTCTCTTTGGGTCGTCTCCCTTTTCTTATGGGGAGATTATGTCCGGTTGTTTGTCTATGAGCATGAGGAACTAATCCCCTACATGGAACAATGAAGCCACCCATGGCAAGTGTAGATTCGATATGATGTATGTCTTTCTCCTTTTTCTCAATAAATGTTTTCCAATTCTGATTTGATTGTGTTAATCATATGTATTCGCGTGATTGACTTGATAACGTCGATGAGGCTAGTAGCGATCGCGTTTAGAACTTGAATTGGATCATCGATCGAATATTGCACGAGAGTGAGAGAGATCGGTGCAACCTTATAGGGAACAAGGATTAACCAAATTCGAGATTAGGATTATGAGACCTAGTAAGTAATTAATCCAATCATCGAATCACGTCCTAATGAGCACGAGTGGATTTAGGAGAATTTAAGGGGTCCATTGACATTGTAATTGAACTTAGGAGGAATTCATTATCACTTGGGAATGCATATTGGGTAGGTGGATTTGTGACCTTGGACATTTTAATTTCTGATTTTTAGTTAATTAGTTTTATTAGATTCATTAATTGAATTTTTGATATTAATCTCTCTCTCTTTCAACCACCTTTACGTGAATTTCCGTAAACTACGGATTCAGCCGTTAGTCGAATTGGTAGCCCAATCCCTGAGTTCGACCTCATAAATACTTACCGTGTTTATTTTATTACATGCGACCAGGTACATACTAGGCGGCCACCAACAAGTTTTAGCGCTGTTGTGGATCAACACAACCAATTTCCTAATTTTTAGGAAGTTTGATTATTTGGTTAAGTTATTTTTGTTCTTATTTTTATTTTTATTTTTATTATTTTCTTTTTATTTTCTACTATCTCTCTCTACTTCTTTGATTCCACTTGGTCTTGCCTTGTTTTGTATCGAGGTACACAAGGAATGCTTCCGGTTGCAATATTGTAATTGGAACCATGACACTTGGAGTTGTCCGTTCTACTTCCCCTTCAAGAATATGTGGAACCATGGCATAATTTCTATGACAGCATGCCCCTGAACAACTATCAAGTCGGAATCGGATTGGGTGATATGAGTAGAGACCATCCGGATTTCGCTTAGAGTAATGATGGGGTGGTCTAGCCCGCAACCACAACCTCAACAGACTGGCAACCACAACCTTGGGAGTTGGCTCGGAGAAGATGAATGCGGCAATTGAGAAATTTGCAATCAGTACAAGCACGGCCATTGACAAGTTAGCTCAACTCGTAGAGCGACTAGATGAGCATCCCGGAGACTTTCCCGATTGATACCGAGAACGACCCTAAGAACCAATGCAATGCCACAACAACTAGAAGCGTGTGGGGTGTTGGGATATGACTGGATGTAACTAGTTCTCAGGAGTTAAGGAAGAACTACCAATGTTGAGGAAGAACAACCGGAGGAAAAGGAATTGACAGCGTACGTGGCCTGTGAATACCCACATGTTGGGGAAGAGCAACCTAGGGGAAGAGGAGTTGGCAAAAGGACAAGGCACGGAGCGGGGGTAGAGATCAAGATGAAGATAAAGTGGCGGAGGATTTCACCATGCTTGCCAAGCAACCCTGATTTTGATGCGTTAAATAAATATGTCGGCTTGCATGCATGTGTGGACACCCGGAAGATAGACCCTCCCACTTTGCTCGCACACTTCCTCGTGAAGACACCATTTGACCCAGAGGAAGTGAGTTCATAATTATAGAGGTCAATGGGGTTTTCACACAAAGGCCGGGTGGAATAATGAATAGAGTGGTATTGCTCCTACGAGGGCCACTTCTACAAACCATGGGATCCGAGGGAGGATTTGATATGATGAGCGTCCCTGGCCTCTGTACCCACAGACTATGGGATCCAGGTGGATGCACTTTAATAAGTCAAGCTCGGGACGTTAAACAAGTGCTTCTTGGGAGGCAACCCAAGCTAGGTATCCTCTCTTCTCCTAACTTTTTGTTTTGTTTTTACTTTTGATTTTTGTTTTTGTTTGTCACTCTTGAATAATTTGAGAAGATCAAGAGTTGTTATGAATGTCGTGTCTGCAGCTTGTTGGATTTTAATTAAATTGAGCATAAACTGATTGCATAAATTATTTTGACCATTGATGATTTCCCCTAGGTTCTAATAATAGAAAAAGTTGATCCCCACTTAAAAATTGAAAATTGAACTTTGAGATTTATTCATTGCTTGATTTATGATAAGTTTAGGGTGAGGGGTGCACACACTAGAATTGTATCTCGGTCAAACAAGTTGCAACTGTCCAGCGGGATTGAGCCTCCTAACTGCTTTTTGAATGTGTGAATCATCATTGGTTGCACTTTCCCAGATTTGCTTGAATCTCTTTATGGTTTGCATGTTTATGTGTTGCATCAAATGATTTAGGCAATTTTCTTTGAATAACTACTTGGCCTAAAAGAACCATCCCTAATGCATGTTCCTAGTTAGCCACATTGAGCCTAATTAGCCTATTGTTTCTTGATGATCCTATATTACAAGCCGAACACCTGAAAAAACCATGTTAACCCGATCTTAGGATTAGGAGAGCATGGAAATGAGCAAGAGAAAGGTTGTGAGAAACTAGTTTAGGTGGCTACAAGATGATGTGCCATATCAGGGTGAGAAAAAGAAAAAAATAAAGGTTGAAACCCAAGGCAAAAAAAAAAAAAAGAGAAAAAAAATATTTGCCAAAGGAAAGGGGCGAACAAAAAGATTAGCAAGGAAAAGGTTGTAGTCACCGGAGGCAAAAAGAAAAATGGAAAAAGGAATTTGAGTGGAAAATGTGTTTAATGCTCATGCTCTCTTAGTTCCTAGGGACTCAAGCCTAGTATCCTCGAATATCCTACCTCACCAGCCCCATTACAACCTTTATAAAGACCTTCCGATGTTGCATGCATGTTTTCGTGGGAACCATTTTTGAGATGAAAATCAAATTCATGGGAAGTGCTCTTGATACGTGAAATTGAGGGAAAAGTTGATAGCCTTGACAAACTTGGAGCGAATGAGTGAAATACTAAATGCCCTTGTGAGGAAGGCAATTGTTTGAAATAGGTGATCTTCCTTTGTGTGTATCTTTGAGCCTCAACTTAGAGTAATGATGGCATGAATGATAAATTCTAAATTGTTTAAAGTAGATGAATGTGGGGATTACATTGATGAAAAAAGGGGAATCAAAGAAGAAAAACTGTTTTGTAAAGTTGCATGAAATTTGTGCAAAATTGATTAGATCTTTAGGCTTGCCAAGTCTTGAGTGTTTTTGAGTTTTAAGCTTGCTTGGGGACAAGCAAGGTTTAAGTTTGGGGTGTTTTGATAAGCCCCCTTCGGCTTATCTAGTTTTATAACTAGATGGACCGTGGTTTTTGTGCAAATTATTCGAGTTCACTCGTTTTCCGCCCAAATTTGCCTTGTTTTGTTCCTAA
This sequence comes from Sophora flavescens, assembly GCA_030762895.1. Lineage (NCBI taxonomy): Eukaryota > Viridiplantae > Streptophyta > Magnoliopsida > Fabales > Fabaceae > Sophora > Sophora flavescens. The sequence goes on from CM061064.1 coordinate 187,503,532, forward strand.
GTTGGACTTTGACTCGTTTTGTGTCTTTTGTGTATTTTTTTAGCTTATTTTGGATAGAATTACGCTTTGTTTGCTTTTGTTGTTTCAAGTCAAGAAGTGAAGCTCAGGAGTCAAGGAAAGTCAAGAGCGAGGGAAAAAGCACTGAGATACTCGCCCCGAGTGGATGCTCGCCTCGAGCCCGAAGAACAGATAAAACAAGAAGGTCATCAATGCTGGATCGCCACGCGAGACTCTTCTCGCCTCGCGAATCATGAAGACCCGTAAGACAGACCATCGCGGCCGCCGTGATGAAGACCACGCCCACAGCTTCAAGGTTTGAAGTCTCGCCTGCGAGAAGCATCTCGCCCGCCCAGAGCTCAAGACCCGGAAGTCGTGAGACCATCACGGCCGACCCGTGATGAAGGTCACTACCTAGAATTGAAGACTCGCCCGCAAACACACTTTTCGCCTCGCGAGAGTTCAAATTGAAAGCGCCAATTTTTATTCTCTCCTCGAGAGAGGCTGCTCGCCCCTAGCGAACGAGGTAGAATCGGAATCCTATTTAAAAGGTCATTCTGCATCGTTGAGGGGGATCCATCTTTAGGTGGAGGGCTTTTGGAGGGCCGCGAATCCTAGTAGTTTTCACTTGTTTAGAGTAGCGTTTAGGGTAATTTCTTTTTCTCTTTGGAGCCGCGTCTCCTTTTTCTTATGGAGATTTTGTCCGATTGTTTGTCATGAGCATGAGGAACTAATCCCCCGTGCGAGGAACAATGAAGCCACCATGGCGTGTAGATTCGATATGATGTATGTCTTTCTCCCTTTTTCTCAATAAATGTTTCCAATTCTGATTTGATTGTGTTAATCATATGTGTTGCGTGATTGACTTGTTAACGCTGATGAGGCCTAGTCGCTGATTCGGGTTTAGTACTTGATTTGGGATCATCGACCGAATATTTATCGAGAGTGTGTAGGAGATCTGTGCAACCTTATAGGGATCAAGAATTAACCAAATTCGAGATTAGGATTATGAGACCTAGGAAGTAATTAATCCAATCGTCGAATACGTCCCTAATGAGCACGAGTGGATTTAGGAGAATTTAGTGGGTCCCGGTTGACATTGTAATTGAACTTAGGGAGGAATTCATTATCACTTGGGAATGCATATTGGGTAGGTGGATTTGTGACCTTGGACATTTTAATTTCTGATTTTTAGTTAATTAGTTTATTAGATTCATTAATTGAATTTTGATATTAATCTCTCTCTCTCAACCACCTTTCGTAACTTGACCAAACGTGATTTGATTTCCAGCGGATTAGTCGAATTGGTAGCCCAACCCTGAGTTCGACCTCGGTAAATACTTACCGTGTTTATTTTATTACTTGCGGCGACCCCGTCAATTGCCTGCGTCACCAACACAAGGCAAAGCAAGAAGACAAAGCCAAAGGATAAAGGCAAGCAGCGTTATGCTCCTGCTGTCGGGACTTTAAAGCGGAGTGGTGAGAAGCCACATTTTTATTAGGATAGGTTCAAGGGCGGGAATTCTTATGCCTCTTAATCCATGAAGTGCACCAAGTGTGGCGCATCCGATCACTTCACCAGCCCAGTGCAAGGAGACACAGTTATATGTTTTAGGTGTGGAAGCCTTGGACACGTCGGTCCGGATTGTGAAGGAGCCAAGTCGGAGCCTCCTAGTGCTTGCAAGAGTCAGGGTCTCCGGCGACTCTGAGGAATACCGGGAGAGTCTTTACTCTTAGTGGAGCTAAAGCCTCAGAGTTCGATGACTTGATTCAAGGTAATGCGTGCTTAATTGATGGGACTCTTTTAACTGCATTGTATGATTCGGTTTGCTACACACTCGTTTATATCGCATGATAAGGTCAAAAGTTTAAAATTGCATGTTTCCTTTATTGAGTATGATTTGACTGTTTCCACACCCACAAATAAACCTATTCTCACTTTTTTATGCATGCAAGAAGTGCACATATTGTCATTAATGGCAAAGCTTTTTGTTGTTGATCTTGTATGTTTACCCTTGAAAGATCTTGATGCTATTCTTGGCATGGACTGGTTATCTTCTAACCACGTCCTTTTGAATTGCTTTGATTAGGCCTTAGTTTTCGGCACTCCTCACGGGCCTAAAGATCCAACCTTTCTTTACACGCCAACCAAGTGTAAGCTTCGATGAAGGCGAAGCCCAAGTATACATGATGCTAGCTTCCCTGGAACTAGAGAGCCCTCTCAATGTTGGAAGTGTGGCTATTGTGTGGGACTTTCCTGAATTATTCTCGACGGATGTTTATAACTTACCCCTGAGAGAGATGTTGAGGTTCACCATAGATTTAGTGGCTAGCATGGCCAATCTCCATAGCACATTATAGAATGTCTCCTCTGAGAGCTAGCTAAGTTGAAGGAAGGATAGAGGACCCGATGAAGAAGCAATTCATTAGGCTTAGTGTGTCTCAGTGGGGAGCACCAATGTTGTTGGTAAAGAAGGAATGATGGTAGTATGAGGTTGTGTGTCGACTATCGGCAGCTCAATAAGGTGACCATTAAGAATCGGTATCCCCTCCCGGGATTGATGATCTCATGGACCCGATTGATAGGAGCTGGAGTCTTTTCTAAGATAGATTTAAGGTCGTGTACCATCGATTCGGGTTAAGTCGAGGACATCCCTAAGACAGCGTTCGTGGACACGATATGGTCACTATGAGTACTTGGCTATGCTATGATTGACCAATGCTCCTCCAGTATTCATGGACTACATGAATAAGACCTTTCACCCTTACTTGGATAAGTTTGTGGCAGTGTTCATAGATGATATCTTAGTGTACTCCAAGACCGAGGAGGAACATGAGGAGCACTTGAGGGTTGTCTTGCAGACCCTTAAGGAAAAGCAATTGTATGCTAAGTTGTCTAAGTGTGAGTTCCGGTTTGAGGAAGTGAGATTCTTAGGACATGTCATCTCTAAGGGTTGCATCGCCGTAGATCCTTAGCTAAGGTAGAGACGGTGCTCTAGTGGGAAGCACCAAAGTCGGTGTCGAGATTAGGAGTTTCTTGGGGTTAGCCGAGTATTATAGGCGATTCATAGAAGGTTTAGCTAAGCTAGCTTTACCCTTAACCCGTCTCACCAAGAAGGGACAGTTGTTTGTGTGGGACTCCAAGTGTGAAAAAGTTTCCAAACCCTTAAGGAGAGGTTAACATCGGCGACCGATGTTAGTTTTGCCGGATCTAGTAAACCTTTTGTAGTTTAATGTGATGCATCAAAGCAAGGTTTAGGTGGAGTGTTGATGCAAGATGGTAAGGTAGTGGCTTATGCTTCTAGGCGGTTGAAAACCCATAAGAAGAACTACCCTACCCGTGACCTAGAGTTGGGAGTCGTGGTTTTGCCTTAAATATTTGGAGGCATTTTCTTCATGGAGCAAAGTTTGAGGTCTTTAGTGATTATAAGAGTTTGAAGTATCTCTTTGATCGAAGGAGTTGAATATGAGGCAACGTAAGTGGATGGAGTTTTTAAAGGATTACGAGTTTGATCTAACCTCTGACCCAAGAAAGGCCAATGTGGTGGCAGATGCCTTAAGTAGGAAAACCTTGCACGTCTCGCTTTGATGGTTAGGAAATGGATTTGATTGAGGAGTTTAGAGACCTGAGTTTAGCTTGGGAAGTTACCCACAGGGAGTATTAGGCTTGGAACCTTAAAGGTTACCAACAGCTTGATGGATCAGTTGGAGAGGGTCGGAAGTTACATAAGTTTCTCTTAGACTAATGAGGTTGCTTGCTCAGGGTAGAGACCTTAGCTTTAAGGAAGGAAGTGATGGAGTCTCTAGGTTCAAAGATAGAGTCAGTATACCGGATGTTCATGAGCTTAGAAAGATGATCCTTGAATAATGACATAGTAGTGGTCTGAGTGTGCACCCAGGTGCCACTAAGATGTATCAGTATCTTAAGATGACATTTTGGTTACTGATAGTGTGATTTTAGATGATATTTTCTGTATACTTTTGGATGCATTTTGCATATAGATTAGGCATTATTTTGTTGATTTAGTTAGTTTTTCCCTTGGAACGGGTAAAGGTTGTTTTGTGTGTTGTTTTGCAGGAATTCAATGTAAAAATGATCAAAATCAGCCATGGTGGAGCTTGGATGAAATAGAGCTTGAAAAGTGAAGAATATGAGCCAAAACAGAGAGCCCATCACGGCCTGGCCGTGATGACCATCAACCGGCCGTGATCAAGCGGAAGCGAGAAGGCAAAAAGTCGAGAAGCGTATCACGGCTGCCGTAATAGACATCACGGCTATGACCAACCAGAAATTTTGGTTTTCGCGTGGCGAACATAGTGCTCGCCTCGTGAGACTTCATTTTGTGCAAACACGCCTTGGGCCAGAAGCGTCACGGCCTGCCGTGATGGCCATCACGGCCGTGACGCACAAGACCTATAAATAAGAATGCGTAGACGAGAACCGAGAGTTTTAGGGTCCATTTGAAGGCATTTGGAGGCTGCAGCTGGGCTAGGGTTTCAACCCTAGAGGGAGTCAAGAGGGGTTGCTTTGAAGAAGAGGGAAGCTCACGTGGAGCCTCTTCTCTCCTCTTCCTTCCTATTTCTCCTGGTTTGGTTTTCTTTGTTTTATGAGTAGTTAAATCCCTCGTGTTGGGATTAGATGTAATCAAACTTATGTTTATGTATTTATCTTGTCGGATTATTCTATGTTCATGTCTTCATATTAGTGGTTATTTTTACGTGCTTAATGCTTGTTGTGGCTAGCACCCCCATGACTTGATTTGTGTTTTGGTATGCAATGGGAACGCGTTACGTATCATAGCGAACTGAACTTAATCACCTAGTAAGCCTTGTATCTAGGAATGGAACTAGGTTTATTAGTAATCACATGATCCCTAATCTTAATGCGAATTCATTAATCTAGGCCACCTAAGGAATTAGGGTCTATTAATGGATTTAGGCTCTTGCCATCAGGAATCGGGGTTTGAGTAATTTAGTGGATTGATTTTAATATCCGAAGCATGAATGAGAGGTATCTAGTCCACGATAGTACATGAGTTAGAGGTTTGGTGAAGTCTAGTCCCAACATATCCTTTCGCAGACGCCAAGTGTTTGTCAAAAGTCCCCAAAAAGACAAAAAAGATTTTATTTCTTTTCTTTTGAATTCTCTTGAACTCTTGTTTAGTCTAGATAGTTGCCGAGTTGTGAATTGGTACTTGACATCCAATCCCCGTGGATACGATAAACCGGTCTTACCATCGTATTACTTGCACGACTGGGTATACTTGCCCAGAGCCGTTCAAACAAGTTTTTGGCGCCGTTCTTAAGTGATTGGTTTTGTCAATATCATTAGTAACAAAGGAGGCAACTAATTTAGACATTTTTATTATTTTTATTTTCTGTATATATTTGATCTTTTTGTTTGAGTTTTGTTTTTGCAAGGTGGAGCGAAAGTCATGGAAAATTTGTATTATCCACACGATGAGGAAGCCTCGGTCGCGTTTTGGAAGACAAGCTGGTGTTTGGGAGACGTCATGGATTTGATGGACCATGTTACTCCACTAAGTTGATGATATGACGGGAAGGCTAATATACAACTTCTCCGGGGAGGATTGGGAAACCTTTTGTTCCTATTTGCCACCTCCCACCACCATGTATGATTCCCATAGAGCCACAAGAATCAGCATTTGAGAAAAATCTGGTTGTGGGAATGGATCACAATGAAGATGAAGAGGTGGTGGTAGATGAACCACAAGAAGAGGGATTACCTTTCGCGCATCCTTGGAGAGAAACAAGTGAGGCGGTAGGGCATTTGGAAAGCACTCCCTCCACCATGCTTCTTGAATTCTTGCATTAAATAAATATGTTGGCTTGCATGCATGTGTGGATAATGGTAAGTTAGCCCTTCCACTTGTATGTCACACTTCCTCTTGAAAATTCCACTTGACCGAGAGGAAGTGAATTTATAATTGCAAAGGTCAAGGGAGTTTCCACCCAATGGCTGGGTGGAATTGAGAATGAAGTTATTTTCTTTGCTACAATCACCATCCCAATTTCCATTTGATCAGGGAGAAGGATCCGGAGGATGCTTTTTAATAAGTCAAGCTAGTGACATTAAAGAAGCGCTCATTGGGGAGTCAACCCAATTTTTTCTTTTCCTTTTCCTTTTTCCTTTTTGTTTAGTTAGATTTTATTTTTGATTTTAAACTCTTGAATAATTTGAGAAGATCAAGAGTTTTCTTTTACTAATAAAATTGCCAAGTGATTCCAGGGTAAGAAGGAAGGAGGGAAGAGCAAGAAGACAAGAAAAAGCAACCAAATTTTCATGCAGTTCATTCTGACTAGGCTAGTGAACCAACACCCCCATTCCGCCTCGCTAAGCCGTTCCAATTTTTTTGCTTTATTTTATTTTTCTTCTCCTCTCTCCAACTTGATTGTTTACATTGGGGACAATGTAAATTTTTAAGCTTGGGGTAGGGGTATTTTGCATTTGCATTTTGCATGTTGCATTCATATAGTCTTGCATGATAGTTTTGCATGATCACACAATTAGATTGCCCTTGCTTAGATTTTGCATCCAATTGTGAGAACTAAGTGCCCAATAATCTATGATAGTGAATTGTTGAACCCAATTCTGTTTATTCTTGTGATATGGCTGCAAATGAAAATGTTTGAGATAATCTTGGATAGTTGATAATTAGCATCCAGTTACGAGGATTTGTGTTTTTCATTGATTCTGAACTAAAATGTGAGATTTTGAGCCAAAGGGGTACTCACAAAATTTTACCTCATTCTTTGTGTTAGAGTGTTATTCCTCTTGGTTTGTTTTCTCTAGAACTTGACTTGAAACCATTTTGAAGCTTAAAAATTTTTGAAAATATTTTTTGAAAATGATTGAGGCACTAGGTATTTTCCGGCCTTCGAGCTTTAAATGACTAAATGCTACCCCCTTAGTTGCCCAATTTTGAGCTCGAAAGAATAGAAATACTTTTCTTGGTACCTTGAAATTTATTGATAAATGATGCTTGATAAGGGACCTTCTAAAGTATTACAAAAGGGTGAAAAAGGTAGTCGAAAAGTTTGGGAAAAGAATCGAGAAAAAATAATTCTCTTGAGTTGAAAAAAATAAAAAAATCTTCCCTTCTCCAAATAAAAGAAAAAAAGGAAAATAAAATAGAGAAGGGGATGACAAAAAGAAAAGTAGAAAAATAAAAGAAAAAGAAAGAAAAGAAAGGTGGAAAAATAAATTGAAAACCCAAGAAGGTATTTTAGAAGGTCATGTTTGCAACGCTTGATTTGGTGTAGCCTTTTGAAATGTCCTTTTCTTCTTATCCCCACCTAACGATTAATCCCATGGCCACGTTACAACCAAATAAAAGACCTCTTGATTCTTAAATTGTTTTCATTAATAAAGTAGAGACTTGGTTGATGGTCGAGCCTATGGTAGGATTCATTCCTTGAGGAAAATTGAGTGAATTGTCTTATTCCCCTAAACACAGGAGTGGTTAGGAAAGAGAGCCAAGCAAATGAACAAGCTTGGGGTGAGCCTCATGTGAGAAAGAGTGCCCAAATCAGTGAGAACATGATTCTAAGGAACCTAAGCCTCTAATTGGACTTGAATTGATTGTCTCTTACTGAATTGTTTGAATTGCCTATTGCTTGGATTATTTACTCGGGTTCTTAGTTCACTATCAATGTTACAGTTTATTCTTCGGGCCTTAGTGATTGCTTGAGGACAAGCAATTGAATAAGCTTGGGGTGATTTGATAGTGTGATTTTAGATGATATTTTCTGTATACTTTTGCATGCATTTTGCATATAGATTAGGCATTATTTAGTTGATTTAGTTAGATTTTCCCTTGGAACGGGTAAAGGTGGTTTTGTGTGTTGTTTTGCAGGAATTCAATGTAAAAATGATCAAAATCAGCCATGGTGGAGCTTGGATGAAATAGAGCTTGAAAAGTGAAGAATATGAGCCAAACCGAGCCCATCACGGCATACCGGCCGTGATGACCATCACCAGCCGTGATCAGCGGAAGCGAGAAAGGCAAAAGTCGGAGCCATCACGGCCTGCCGTAATAGACATCACAGCCGTGACCAACCAGAAATTTTGGTTTTCGCATCGCGGACATAGTGCTCGCCTCGCGAGACTTCATTTTGTGCAAACACGCCTTGGACAGAAGCGTCACGGCGGACGCACGGCCTGCCGTGATGGCCATCCTGGCCACGGCGCAGCAGGACCTATAAATAAGAAAGCAGATGAAGCGAGCCGGGAGAGTTTTTAGGGTCCATTTGAAGGCATTTGGAGGGCTGCAGCTGGGCTAGGGTTTCAACCCTAGAAGGAGTCAAGAGGGTTGCTTTGAAGAAGAAGGAAAGCTCACATGGAGCCTCTTCTCTCCTCTTCCTTCCTATTTCTCCGGTTTGGTTTTCTTTGTTTTATGAGTAGTTAAATCCCTGTGTTGGGATTAGATGTAATCAAACTTATGTTTATGTATTTATCTTGACGGATTATTCTATGTTCATGTCTTCATATTAGTGGTTATTTTTCTATGCTTAATGCTTGTTGTGGCTAGCACCCCATGACTTGATTTGTGTTTTGGTATGCAATGGGAACGTTCGATATCATAACTGGAACTGAACTTAATCACCTAGTAAGCCTTGTATCTAGGAATGGAACTAGGTTTATTAGTAATCACATGATCCACTAATCTTAATGCGAATTCATTAATCTAGGCCACCTAAGGAATTAGGGTCTATTAATGGATTTAGGCTCTTGCCATCGAGGAATCGGGGTTTGAGTAATTTAGTGGATTGATTTTAATATCTCGGAAGCATGAATGGGAGGTATCTAGTCACGATAGTACATGAGTTAGAGGTTTGGTGAAGTCTAGTCCCAACATATCCTTTACGCTTGCACGAAGTGTTTGTCAAAAGTTCCCAAAAAGACAAAAAGATTTTATTTCTTTTCTTTTGAATTCTCTTGAACTCTCTGTTTAGTCTAGATAGTTGCTGAGTTTGTGAATTGGTACTTGACATCCAATCCCCGTGGATCACGATAAACCTGGTCTTACCAGTATTACTTGCATCGCATTGGGTATACTTGCCCGTATTAATCAATGATGACCTAGGATGAAGAAAGATGTAGGCGAGGTTGTTTATGCGTGCCTAGTATGCCAAAAGGCGAAGATAGAACACCGAGAAGCCATCGGGAAGTTGCAACCTTTGAGTATCCCAAAATGGAAATGGGACGGTGTTTCCATGGATTTTGTGTCCTGGACTCCTTAGGACTACAACTGGTTTTGAGGCTAAATGGGTTGTTGTGGATAGGTAGCTAAGTCCGCCCAATTCATCCCTTGTGAACATGGATTACCCTTTGGAAAAGTTGGCTAAGTTGTACATCAGATAAATAGTTAGGCTACATGGTGTACCCTTTAGCATAGTATCTGATAGAGACCCGAGGTTTACCTCTAGGTTTTGGAATAGTTTGCAAGAGGCCTTAGAAACGAAGCTTAGGCTTAGTTCAGCTTATCACCCACGGGGTGATGGGCGATCTGAGAGGACCATCCAGTCCTTGGAGGATCTGTTGAAAGCTTGTGTGCTAGAAGCGATCGGGAAGTTGGGACAAGTTCTTGCCCCTGATAGAGTTTACCTACAACAACAGCTTCCATTCCAGTATTGGGATGACACCTTATGAAGCTATTTATGGGAGGAGATGTAGGACACCCTTGTGTTGGAGTGAACCTGGCGATAATGTTGTGTTAGGACCGGAAGTGGTGCAAGAAACCACGGATAAAGTGAGGATGATTCAGGAAAAGATGAAAGTGGTACAGAGTAGGCAAAAGAGCTACCATGACAAAAGGAGGAAGGCGCTCGAATTCCAGGAAGGTGACCATGTGTTTTTGAGAGTTACCCTGACAACTGGGGTTGGTAAAGTGATGAAAGCAAGGAAACTCACTCCTAGATTCATTGATCCTTACCAAATTCTAAAAAGAGTCGGCGAAGTCGCCTACCAAATAGCCTTACCACCGTTCTTGTCCAATCTTCACAATATCTTTCATGTGTCTCAACTCAAAGTATATTCATGACCCTAGTCACGTGATAGTCCTCGATACCATACAGTTGAAAGAGAACTTGAATTTTGGGGTATTACCCCTTCGAGTCGAGGATAGGAGGGTGAAGCTGCTAAGAGACAAGAAGATTCCTTTGGTCAAAGTCGTTTGGAGCGGGGCTACTGAAGATAGTGCTACATTGGAGCTGGAGAGTAAGATGATGGAAGCATACCCACACCTTTTCGTTCGAGGTACGTAGAAATTTCGGGGACGAAATTTTTACAAGTGGGGTGGAATTGTAACACCCTGCTTTTCATTAAGTACTTCTATGTACGTTTGTTTGGTTATTAAGTCCTTAGGACTTAGTCTAAAGTTGTTGGTTAAGGGCTAGGTGGGGGTTTTAGCCTTAAAATCCCATGATGGTACATGAGCACGCCCGTGCTGATGACTAGCACGCCCGTGCTTAGGATCAAACACGTCTCGTTGACGCTAAGTTGAGCACCCTCGTGCTCAACATAGAGCACGACTGTGCTGGACTGAGGACCAGGTCTCGGAGACACCAAGTCCAGGACGCCCGTGCTTCTATGAGGAGCACGTGGGTGCTTCGTGTGCGATCTATATATGTTGACACATAAATCGAGGGTTACGTTTTTAACCCTAATTTGGTATCCGCTACTACCCTAATGCGGCCGGACTGTCCCATTCTCTATCTCCACCAAACTACGTGCATTCTTGGAGTTTTGGAGACCCTTGGGAGACCTTTGCTTGTTAGTGTACGTCAACAGGTATAGGTAATGGTTCCGTTCCTTTTATGTTTCCTTTTAACTTTTAAGAATTGGAACAGATCAGGTTTGTGTTTTGTTTAACCAAGGCTTGGTTTTGGACTGAACCGCTCGTGGGGACGTGACCATTTTCTTTGTTTGGGGTGTCGTTGTTGGAACCTTCAAACTAGGTATGGGGAGAATGATAGTGTAACCATTAGGCGAGTGGGGTAGTGTAAGATTTGGGGTTCCCATGACCCCGAGGTTGTTTATATGCTATATGTTTAACTTTGTTTGTTTGTTATAAATGCCTATTGTATTTGATAACATGTTTAGTTAAATTGGTTTTCCAATGCATATGTTCATATTACGTTTGTCTTAGGATGGGATCTTTGTTATAACTATTGGTTGATCTGGTATGTTTATACCTGTTGGTTGATTTGGTATGTTTATACCTGTTGGTTGAATGTTTGTGGCTTAAATGCCAATATGTTTAAAAAACTCTTAATTGGTTAATTGGGACTTTAATTGGTTTAATGATTTAAGGACCGTTTTCCCAAGAATATTTGTAAGACATGGATGATTCAATGGTTTAGTTGAAAGACCTTAGGAATGATTCAAGAATGTTTAGGGAGTTTTGGTTAAAATAAATTGAGTTGAACTCTGCCCAGAATAGTACTACCGCGTGATGAGCACGGTCGTGTTGAACAGGGAGCACGCCCGTGCCCCTGTTTGAATTCTAAAAAAATGGTCGTGCTTTAAGCACGATCAGTATGTGATGAGCACGGCCAGTGTACCCAAGCACAATCGTGCATAAAAGGAAGCACGCTCGTACTCCACTTAAGTGGCAGAACGATCGTGCTGGGGATTAAGCACGCCCGTGCTCCCCTCCAGAACAGAAAACAAGATTAAAGGTTTAAAGAGGGGTTTAAACCCCAATTATCCCCAATAACGTTATGATAATACACCAAATGCTGAAGATTAGATAACTTAATTAAATATTAGTTAAGACGTTGAGAAACGATGAGTTGGTTAAGCTGGTGCCCAAAGGGTGTTGCCGCACGTTGATATAATTGGGTGCCTTTAGTGGCCTAATGTTGGTGATGATATAATTGGGTGCCTTTAGTGGCCCAATGTCGAGGATGATTTACTTGGGTGCCTTTAGTGGCCCAAGCAGAGGTGGCGGTTGGCTGTTGTTGCTGTGGTGTTCATGCATCGCATTGGAGATGTTAGTTGGGGAAGTTCAACATAGGGGAGGTCGCCGAGTGTTAGGCAATCTGGCCATCCACGATAGGTTCACCCAAGGTTTGGTGGACCGTGGCCCCCGTGATTAGGCATCCAAGGTTTGATGCGTTGGCTATCCAATGGGTTCGCCCATGGTTTGGTGAATGCTAGCGTTGGTGCCTTTAATAGTCAATGCGGATATGTAACTCCGAAGTTGCTCTTCCTGAGTTAGTTTGGATCCACATGCTTGAAGGAGTAGTGGAGTAGTGTTGCATTGCACCGCATAGCATACTTGGTTGATTATGATGTTGATATTGCTGTTTATATATATATATATATATATATATATATATATATATATATATATATATGTTATATATATATATGTATGTTATATATATATATGTATGTTATATATATATATATATATGTATGTATGTATGTATGTATGTATGTATGTATGTATGTATGTATGTATGTCTATGATGTTGCTGTGCTATGATGTATGATCATCTTATTCCTATCTCCATGCTATTGTGTTTACATGTTTTCTTACTCCTCGTTCTCCGTCTTCTCGTTTGGCATGTATGGTTTCATACAGAGGAAGGCAAGCAGCCCGGAGAGGAGTGACTCTGAGGAGCCACCACTCACAGTTAGGACTTTTCTATTTAGTTGTTCAGTTGTTTAGTTCGATTTGTAATTAAGCGATGTTTTTCTAGGAACGGTTGTACCAGCTCTGAATGTGACATCGGGGTTGGGTTTTTTTATGTTCTGTTATGATTTTGACTTTATGTTCTTACTTCTTTCAAAACTTGGTTTTTATTTCCGCGTTTGTTGAACTAGTTTGTGTGAGACATTTCTACCCATGAACCTTTTAATAAAGAACGTATATTTTATGTTTTATCTTTATCTTTATGCCTTTATAACATGCGGGGTAGTTGAGTGTCACAATTTATATCTAAGACTTTATTAGATTTGAATGGACTATATGGATTTATAAAATAAAATTTGAAAGGAAAACATGATTATTCAGCAAACATTCAAAGTTACAAGAGTTAATAAAAAAGTAACAAAGAAATGAATAATATAATAAAAAATGTAAAACCCAATACAATTTTTCTAATCTTTTAATTAATAGTCAAATTGATGTAGCTTCATGTCCTCCTAAGTTGCATTTCTCCACATATCTAAAGTCATGCTATCCCTCCAAGCATTAACATCTTCTCGTTCATGCTCTTGGGTTTAAACAATAGGTTCAAAATTATTGTCTACATTAGCTGGTGATATTGAAGATGAAGATTCGTCTATTGGTTCAATTGGAAATTCATCAGAACGACATTCTTTACAAAGGAAGTCATGTAATGCTACACATGCTAACATAAGCTCTGCTTGTGTCTTAAATAGAAATGGAGACGCTTACTTAAAAATTAAGAATGGAGAATCCTGAGAAATCTCATATGTTAAGGTGAGACTTTTTGTTACTAAAAGTCCACAAAATCCACTTAGAAAACAATCCATCGAAATTAGGAAGTTTTTGAATACCATGATACTTTTTATTACTTGTAAAAAATCATGATTAAATATCGCTTGATTTGGATTCTCTCTTTAAAAAATCCTGACAGCCTTGATTGAATACCACTAGACTTATTTTGATTAGTTAAAAGTCTTGATTGATTACCACAAAACTTTTTTATCATAAAAAAGTCCATTAAAATCTTTTGAAATTCTAATCCAATACACCCCCTAAATATGCACAAGTAAGTAAATTTCATAATCTATCGTTTTATTATTTTTTATTTTATATAGTCACTTCTCTACTCTAGGGATCCAATTGAAAATTTTATATAAGTTCAGGGACCCAATTAGAAACTTTTTAGTACAAGGACCCAATTGAAAATTTTATATAAGTTCAAGGACCTAATTAGAAACTTTTTTAGTTCAGGGATTTCCTTGAAAATTCCCAAATAGTTCATGGATCAAGTCAATAATTAAACATTTATTATATAAAAAAGTTACCTCACATCTTATAGAAAGTAACAAATAATAATATTTAAACACTTTTCAAGGTTGATGAAACCATAATAAATAATTGTTGAGAGGCCATATGTTTTCATCATTCTTCTTATAAAATCAAAAGTCTAACTTTGCAATTCAATTTCGTTCCCATATTCACACTTGTCCAGCTGTTGTATTCATCTAATCTTTAATCCCTATATTAGTTGGTGTTTTGATCTCATAAGATCGAATAATCCAAGGTAAAAAAAAACTGTCATCAATTCATCTTCGTAATTGTTGTATTCATCATCGTCTTCACGTTCTTCGTGAAGAATGAAACGAGAAGGAACCCTTACCTTTAGAAGATATGAGACGGTGCTATGGAAAAATAAAAATAAAAGCGATAATGAGAGAGCTCTAATTTTCAGGATGATAATAATGTAAAATATAATCCTTGTACATATGAAGAATTGAAAGAATACCAACAAACTTTTTTTTTTCAAAGGAGCTTCCTTTTTAGAAAAAATAGCACCATTATGGACGTTGTTCAATTCCAAATTTTTAGAAGCCTTCTCATTAAGCATTTCTAACAAAAGCAGAAATAGCAAATTAAAGAAATAGTGAGAGAGACAGGAGGAGCAGGGAGAATAGAGACGTTGCAGACGCAATTGGATGGTTGGGGGTGCAAATTTGTTTCCATTATACTAATGGTTTAATGAGTTTAAAATTTGATTATAGTTGTTTTATTGCTTTATAAAGGCTAATTGTAATGCTAATTGGGATTAATCACTAAACTCCATATTTCAAATTTGTAATCTGATTCAACAATTAAACTTCTCAAATTTGTTTCCATTATACTCCTGCCAACCATTTAATATTTGATTGAATTATTGGGTGAACCTCTCTGATTCTTTCCTTTATAACATCAATTTGATTCATTGTTGAGTTGTGCAAATACCATTTTTAGGAATGTAATGAATTTGAATATATTTTCATTTATGATAGATATCTATTAATTTACTAAGCCTCATCAACCATTTTATTATAGATGAACAGTAAAATGAGTAGTGGGAATAATTCTATGGATGTTTTTATTGTTTTAATAAATAGGTATAAATATAATTATTTAATATATTTTGTTGCATTTTATTTGTATAGAATATTTAACTTTTAATATGTAAAATATTTATTAAGTATTTTTTACAATTTTTATTAATTATGTAGTTCTAAAAATTATTGGTCTTGGTTTTTAAGGGATCCTTTATTTTTTTTCGATAACAAAGGGGTCATTTATTTAAGTTTTATTATTTATTTTATACTTTAAGATTTAATTATGTCTTTGAAATGGTAATGTACTAACTTTGTCTTGAAATACTTTGTTTATATTTAAATTTTTTTGCTTTATTTGTTTTAAAAACAAATAGATTTAGATTTTTAAGTCGAGTATAATGCCAGCAATGTAGTCTACCAACCCAAGTGAGTTATAGGGATATAATATGTAGAAGAAATTTTTTTAATTTCACAATCCCTAAAGGTAATAAAAAATGTTATTTTGTTTGTATTATTGTATAACTTCTTCCCACTTGCATTTCAGATTTTTATTTAATTGGTTCATTGTTATTGATATTATAAAGATAGATTTTTAAGTTTATTGTTGATAGAATCATTTATTTGTTGAAGATGAACATGAAGGTATTTATTTAGTAATCATTGTTTATTTGCATCTATTAATTTAATTTAATTTTGCCACATTTTTTTTATTTTTTAAGTATCTATTAATTTACTAAGCTTCATCCACCATTTTACTGTAGATAAACAGTAAAATGAGTGGTGGGCATAATTCTATGGTTTTTTTTTTATTGTTTTAATAAATAGATATAAATATAATTATTTAATATATTTTGTTTGCATTTTATTTGTATACAATATTTAACTTTTAATATTTAAAATATTTATTAAGTATTTTTTTACAATCTTTATTAATTATGTAATTCTAAAAATTAGTGGTCTTCGTTTTTAAGGGATCCTTTATTTATTTTTTGGGTAACAAAGGGGTCATTTATTTAAGTTTTATTATTTATTTTATACTTTAATATTTAATTATGTCTTTGAAAGGGTAATGTGAATGCACTAACTTTGTCTTCAAATACTTTTCTTATATTTAAATTTTTTTGCTTTATTTTTTAAAAAACAAATAGATTTAGATTTTTTAAGTTGAATGTAATCCCAGCAATATAAGCTACCAACTCAAGTGAGTTATGGGGATATAATATGTATAAGAAAAAATTTCAATTTCACAATCCCTGAAGGTAATAAAAATTGTTATTTTGTTTGTATTATTGTATTACTTCTTCCCACTTGCATTTCAGTTTTTTATTTAATTGGTTCATTGTTATTGATTTTATAGAGATAGAATTTCAAGTTTATTATTGATAGAATCGTTTATTTGTTGAAGATGAACGTGAAGGTATTTATTCAGTAATTATTGTTTATTTGCATCTATTAATTTAATTTATTTTTGCCACTTTTTTTATTTTTTACATGTGGATTTATTTGTTAAACGTTTTTTATAGATTGTCTAGACTTTGGATGAATGAACGGTGTTGTGAACATCGTGGTGCAATTATTTGATTTGAGAAGTGGTCAAGAAAAAATAAAAATGGTTTCATAGTAGAATTATTTTATTTTAATAAATAGATATGAATATAATTATTTAAATTTTTTTTTTGAACTTTATTTGTATACAATGTTTAATTTTAATATGTAAAATATTTAATATTTATTTTTCACAAATTTTATTAATTGTGTAGTTCTAAAAATGACTGGTCTTGGTTTTTAGGTGATCATTTATTTAAGTTTTATTATTTATTTTCTACTACCATATTTAATTATGTTTTTGAAAGGGTGTTGTGAATATACTAACTTTGTCTTTGAATACTTTGTTTATATTTAATTTTTTTGCCTTAAAAAAATTTAGATTTCGATTTTTTAATTAAGTCGAGTGGAATGCCAGCAACATAGTGTACCAAACCCAAGTAAGTTATGGGGATATACTACGTAGAAGAAAGAATGCTAATTTCACAGTCCATCAAGGTAATAGAAATTGTTATTTTGTTTGTATTATTATATAACATTTTTCCACTTGCATTTCAGTTTCTTATTTAATTGGTTCATTGTTATTGATATTATAGAAATGAATTTTCAAGTTCATGATGGTGAGAATCCTTTATTTGTTGAAGATGAACGTGAATGTATTTATTTAGTAATCAATCTTTATTTACGTCTATTAATTTAATTTATTTTTGCCACTTTTTTATATTTTACATGTCGTCTGATTTGTTAAACCTTTTTTTTAGGTTGTCTAGACTTTGGACGGATGAACCGGTGTTGTGAACATTATGGCGTAATTGTTTGGTTTGAGGAGTCATCTGGAAAACATAAAAATGGTTCCATGGTAGAATTGTTTTGTTTTAATAAATAGATATGAATATAATTATTTAATATATTTTGTTGGGACTTTATTTGTATACAATGTTTAATTTTTAATATATAAAATATTTATCAAGTATTTTTTACAACCTTTTATTAATTGTGTACTTCTAAAAATTATTGACCTTGATATTTAGGGATCATATATTTAAGTTTTATTATTTATTTTCTACTTCAATATTTAATTATGTTTTTACAATGGTACTCTGACTGTACTAACTTTTTCTTGAATACTTTGTTTATAATTAATTTTTTTGCTTTATTTTCTCAAAAACAAATAGATTTAGAATTTTTAAGTCAAGTGGAATGCCAAATAACATAGTCTAACAACCTAAGTGAGTTATGGGGATATACTACGTAGAAGAAATGATTTTAATTTCACAATCCCTCTAGGTAATAGAAATTATTATTTTATTTGTATTATTGTATAACTTTTTCCCACTTGTATTTTAGTTTTTTATTTAATTGGTTCATTGTTATTGATATTATAGAAATGGATTTTCAAGTTCTTGATCGAGAGAATCCTTTATTTGTTGAAGATGAACGTGAAAGTATTTATTTATTAATTATTGTCTATTTGCATATATTAATTTAATTTATTTTGATAGTTTTGTTATTTTTTACATGTTGACTGATTTGCTAAACTTTTTCTATTTAATTTGTCTAGATTTTGGAGGAATGAGTCGATGTTGCGAACATTGTGGCGAAACGGTTTCGTTTGAGGAGTGATCGGGAAAACATAAAAATGGTTCCAGGATAGAATTTTGAATATGTTGTATGAATGGAAATGTGACGTTACCATATTTGGCTAGGCCACCTACTTTGCTTTGGAGTTTGATACACGAAATAATAATGAAAATAATTTTATTTGTGTTAGTAATAATAATTATTATGATAATAAAAATAATGTACAGTAAATTAAAGTAATAAGTATAATGTCGATATTGTTATAATAAAGTTTTAAGTTTATATGTATTAAGAAAAAATTAAATTTTACATGTTATTAGTTTAAAGGTTTTTATATTGCTTGGTAATTATATAGTGCACATTGTTGAAAAATATTAATTCCCTAAATTTTTCTACACTATCATAATAAAAATTAATGTACACATAATATTGTCTTTAAATTTTTTATAATAAATATCAATATTATCAACATTATAAAATTTGAAATTTTTTTATTTAATAGACATTTTACCCATGCATTTGCACGGGTGCTAAAAACTAGTATCTTATCATCAATGCTTTGTTTCTTTCATATTTTATGAGTCAATCAATATCTTATAATTAATGTATTGATTTAATTTCAAATTTTAAAATTTATTGATTAACATTAGTGTTGCTACCCAAAAAAAAAAATAGTGTTGCTGCTATGTTATCGAAAATGTTTTTGCATCATATTCTTCTAACCCAAATTATTTGTGCGTTTTCCATATTAGGGCAGAGAGCATTATGATTCCATGATTACGATTTTGCGGATATATTAAGATCTAGTACTTTATATATTTTCAATTACGAAAAGTTTCAGTCATAAAGCTTTAATGCTAAATTTTAGAGTTTATGCATTATCAAATAAGTGTCCCATATATTTTTGTTTTAGGTAACCATGTTTTATTTTGTTTCGCAGTGACTAGCGTAGGAGAACCTATTAGGTACATAAGGTGAGTTCTTCCCTCCTAATTATGTTTTCTCCATACATAAGAGTCATTATTCGAATCATAACTACTTGCTTAAGATGTCCGAATCTCTTACTACTCGAACCAACCAAGTGGAGATTGAAACCTCAGATTTCCACTTTAAGATTATTCTCCAATATAAATAGATATAGATAGATATATTCCATTTTAATTGAAACAACTAAACAAAACATCGGTATCCCTATAAATTTAGAGGTTCTAAAGAAACAATCAAAACGTACAATTCATCCTCTCTTTTTTTTTTGTGACACAACGGCCATTTCATCTAAATAATATACTTTTTTCGAAAATTAAACGAATCAATCCCATGTATTACATTATTACTATTAAGGGTGCTCATCAACCGATCCAAACTGTATAAACCAAATTGAAAAATCGAAAACCGAACAATCCAAAAATCGGAAAAACCGAAAATCGTTTTTGTTCATTTGATTGGATCTGATTTTGGATCCCATAGTGAAATCCAATCCAAACGATCGACAATATATATATATATATATATTATTATTTTTGAAATTATAGTATTACTAATACTTAAGCATTGTTTTTCATATTTTTATGTTCATCATCCTCTTTAATATTTTTATTGGAATGACATATATGAGACTATTTAGAATAAATATTAATCTCTTGAAGTTATATTTTACTAAAAGTTTTGATACATAACATATGTATACTTGATTGAGTAAACATGAAAAATAGGAAATCAATTAAGTAAATTGGAAAAATAATTAGCTACGATTTATTTGTAGCCGATTCAAGGGAAAATATGATAAATGAGAGTAGATATAGAGAATAAAAATAAAAGAATATTTAACATAAAAGAACTTATTATTTTTCTCAAACTCTCAAATTAAAATTTTGTCAAGAATTCTCTGGAATTTTCCTCACTCGTTATCAAATCAAATAATGATTAATAAGGAACAAATAGTTGTTCCCTTTCATAAACGTTCTAATATAAATGGAGGAGGTTAAAATAAATATTAGACACCCTAAATTAACTCTTTTAAATAAAGATCAGCGCCAGCCCAAACATAAAGTGGCTCATGCTCTTGCTTTACGCCTCCAAACAAATAAAGTTTATTCTATTAATATATAATAAGTTAACTAGTTGCACCCCTTCCCAGTTTGGCTCGTGTGGCAGTAGGGGTGTTCATCAACCGATCTAAATCGCAAAAATCAAAAATCTCGAAAAAATCGAAAACTGAAAAACCACAAATTTTTATTGGATTGGACCGGATTTTAGATCCTCTAGTAAAACCAATCCAATCCAAACCGATCTATTACATATATATACTATTATTTTTGAAATTATAGTATTACTCATACTTAAATATTGTGTTTCATACTTTTATGTCCCTCATTCTCTTTAATAATTTTTTTTTGGAATGACATATATGAGACTATTTAGAATAAATATTAATGTATTGAAGTTATATTTTGCTAAAAGCTTTGATGCATAACATATATATATTTGATTGAGTAAACATGAAAAATATGAAATCAATTAAGTAAGTTTGAAAAATAATTAGTTACAATTTATCTGTAGTCGATTCATGGAAAAAAAATATGATAAGTGAGGGTAGATATAGAGAATTAACAAAAAGAACTTGTTAAAAAATATCAATAATTATTTTTTCTAAAACTCCCAAATTAAAATTAAGATTATCCTTTGTCCACTATTAAATAAGTAGCAAAGACACTTGACATAAAAAAAAAAGTAAAGTATGACAAAAACCGAATTATCCAATCCAATCCAAACCGTTTTTAATTGGATTGGATCGTATCGGATATTTTTAAGAAAGCAAATCGATCCAATCCAAAACACATATTATTTTTATCATTGAATAACTTTTTAACTCAAAACCGATCAAATTCAATCCAGAAACACCCGTACCTGGCAGAGCACACCGCTATTCATCCTATCGTCGTGAGTTTTAGATCCCAGGCTGTGCAACTTTAAGCCTTCTTTCTATGTTTTTTTATTCCGATTTCCATTTTCAAGGCCGGTGGAGCAAGGCTATGTGTGTGTTTGGATGAGCGTTTGACAAACGTGATTTTGGATGAAATTGATTCTGTAGAATTGATTTCAATACAATTGAGTTTGAAGTAAAGTGATTTATGTTTGGATGTTTTTACTTTGAAAGCAAGTTTGATGTAAAACTTAGTATAATTTTTCAATCCAAAAGTTTTTTAGAATCAATTGGATGCAAAATTACTTCCACAAACATGTTCCCAAACACCTCTTTTTTACAGGAATCACGTTTGGAGTGCGGAAGACTTCCTGCCTCAGTTATCTGTTTTTTTTTTCGTCTAGCTCAGTTGGAACAAAAAAAGTTTTGTTGGCCTCGGAGAATATTGTTGGATTTGGATACGGTGCATGATGATTTTGATCTTAAATTGCATTTTAACATCAAAATTGGGTCAAAAACTTTAGATTATATGACTAGACTATTTTATTAATTGTTTTTTTTGACAATTTATTAATTGTTTAATGTATAATAAATTTTGTATGATATGTACGAAGCTTTTCTACTGGGCTCACATTTACCCTCTTAACTACATTTGTTTTTTCTAAAAAAAATTTAAATTGAATTTTTAATTTACTTTTAACATATATGAGTAATCAATGTATTTTTAATCTATTTTAAATTTATTTTTGTAAGAACCATGATTTTTATGTTACTCTCACAAAAAGGCCTTACATCAAAATTCGCTTTAACCTAAAAATATGTTGGGCCGCCCTTAATGAATATTAACTTTTGTCCACTATTAAATAAGTAGAAATAACACTTGACATAAGGGAAAAAATAACATATGACAAAAACGGAATTATCCAATCTAATCCAAACCGTATGTTGTTATCATCATTGGATTGAATGACTTTTTAACTCAAAACCGATCCAATACAATCCATGAACACCCCTATTACTATACTGTTGTTTTCTTTTGTTTTTTTATGGGTTCTAAAGGTAACTGATACAGTTGGTTTGCTTAAGAAGAAAGTTTGGGCCGTGACTCATGTCTTGTTAGGGGAATTTCAGCATAAAGGGGTGGCTCAGCTCATATTAGGAGTGTTCGTGGATTGGATTGGATTGATTTTGAACCAAAAAATCATTCGATCTAAAGATGAAAATAACACGTGGTTTGGATTGAATTGGTTTGTTTCATTCAGAAAATCTGATCCAATCCAATCCAATCAAATGTGGTTTGTATTAAATTGAATAATTCGATTTTTATCATACTTTATCTTTTTTCTTATGTGAAGTGTCATTTTAACTGAATTAATAGTGGACAAAAGATAACATTCATTTAAGGGAGCTAATTTAAAGTGCTCAACACTTATTTTAACCACTTTCTCTATACTAGAACAATATAACATTTATGAAAGACAACAACTATTTGTTGTTATTAGCCACTATTTGATTTAATGACGAGTGAGAAAAATTCTTAGACCAATTTTGGGAGTTTGAGAAACATAATTATTGATATTTTTTTCACTTTTTTGATGTTAAATATTCTTTTATGTTAATTCCATGTATCTACTCTCACTTGGCCTATTTTTTCCTTGAATTAGCTATAAATAAATTGTACCTAATTATTTTTCTAGTTTTATTAATTGATCTCCTATTTTTCATGTTTACTCAATCAAGTATATATATGATATACATCAAAACTTTTAGCAAAATATAACTTCAAGACATTACCATTTATTCTAAATATTCTCATATATGTCATTCTAACAAAGATATTAAAGAGAATGAATATGTTAATTCATATATAAAAGTATGAAAAATAATGCTTAAGCATGAGTAATATTATAATTTTAAAAATAAATGTATATGTATATAGTAATTAGGTTTGGATTGGTTTTTCTTATGGGATCCAATATCCGATCCAATCCAATGAAAGTTTAGCGGTTTTTTCGATTTTCGGTTCGTTTGATTTTTAGTTTTTCGATTCGATTTTTACGATTTGAATTGGTTTTGATCGGTTTGTGAACACCCCTATTCGTATCCAGTATTGGCTTTTAAAACTCGATTTATTTGTCTTTTCTTTCCCTAATATGATGTATTCAGTTAGTTTTTGAGGGTTTCTTTGTATTGTTGATCATGCTTCTCCTTATAGGGGTAATATCAAATTTTCACGGTTTTTTCCTTTATCTTATTTTTTTGTATATGAGTTGGAGTTGTACTCCCAATAAATATACATTTTGTATATAAAAAGAAATACCTCAAGCTATTACGAAAAGAGGTTTTCCAATTTTCCGCATACGAAGAGATGTAAATCAGAAAAGGAAATTATATAATTTATATTCACAAATCACAAAATGCATAAAATAAAAAAATACAATTGATTTGAGATTTTATAAACAGTTTATTTCCCACTTAACCCAAAATCAAACTTTAATAGCGTATCTTTCCTTTCCTTTGTAACTTCAATAGCGTAGTAAAAGGCGCCTAATAAATTTAAAGTTTGAAAATAAACACCAAATTACAAAGAAAGTCAAAACGAGGTCGTTTGACGCCAGTCACGTGGTCAAGACTCCACTCACTCCTGTGTGGAATAGTGGTGGTGTGAGTAGTAAAGTAATCTAAAAAGTGCGTTTCTTTCTACTTTCCCATTCTCATTCTCATTCTCATTCTCATTCTCATTCATTAAAAGAAAGAAAGAACTGTGTAGAATCGTTTCGAATAAGCAGAACAACAACGCTCAATTGATACGCATAGGGTTCTGAATAATAATAATAAACTGCGTTTTGTTGAGCGTTAATCGCTTCGAGGTGAAACCGGAGATGGAGATTACGACTACTCCTCGTTCGATCACTCCTGGTTCTTCGAAGCCTTTGTCGATAACGCCAGGTTCTAAGGTTTTGAGAAGTCCTCTCAGTGATGAACAGATCTGGAAGCGCCTCAAAGATGCTGGATTCGACGAGGAATCGATTAAGCTCAAAGATAAAGCTGCGCTTGTTGCTTACATCGCTAAGCTCGAAGCTGAGGTTCGTAACTTTCTTCCTCTTCTTTTTCGTTTATTGATTTTGGGGATTTTTTAGAAGTAGCACCTTAAATTATATGTAATACTTCAAGACGATGTTTTTATTTGAAATTGAAGTGAACAGAAAAATGGGTCGCTCTCAATTTTTATAACTAGTAAGGTAAATAATATCAAAAGGGTTTTTTTTTGATATTTGATATTATTGTTTATTGATGGATAATTTAAGTGATTTTCATTAATAATCGTTTGGGAGAGCTTATCAATCAACGTGTTATGTGTTCTTCTGTGGGACATGTTTTAATGCTTGTTAGTTATGGTATCTTGTGAGATTACTTGTTAATTATAGGCTTAATGGATTGGTCCCATGCTATGTTCCTTACAGGTCAATAACTAGAGAATTGGCACCTGGTAATTTTAGGGTTGGATTAAGATAAAAAGCCAAAGTCATTGTTTGGAGTATTGATGAGAACCTGTGGATCCGAAGCCATTTGTACTTGTATAGAATAGGATGCTTTGAATTGTTTGCTTTTATGTTTGGATTTGATTTTGATACTGCAACAGTGTAGTGGATCAAACTTAAACTTCACACCTTTTTGTTTATCATGTTTGTTGCCTAAGATTTTCAAAAGGTTCCTAGTAATTTGGGCCTTTATCATGCCATAGAATCATAGAGATGGTTCTGGGACGTAGAAGCATGTTAATTATACCCTATATTTGTATGTTTGACTTGACAACTAGTAGTGGGTAGATAATGATTGCATTTCCTTCGGAAGAGTCAATGGTTCTGGAATTTGAGTATTGTTTGAACAAAGGCAAGCATGTTAATGTGCTATTTTTCCTTTGTTCTTTATAGTAGTATGTATGCCTCATTGCGTATATCTATGTTTATTAAAGTTAATTTTGGTCGTCCACCAACTCAATAGTAGTGTGACATTTCCAGTTTTTCTTCTCTCCTCCAGGGATTGCTCATCCTGGTGCATACATCCACATGTTACAGAATGTGTTTTCTTTTTCTGATTGCTGCTTCCTGTTCTGTTGTGTTATATTCATTGTTTGAACAATTGTATCATTAATAATACTTCTCGCTCAGTAGGTTAGCAGCCATCGCTTGCAAAAGCCAACTGAGCAAATTGAGTTGATTCTTAATTTGCAATTACTGTTAATTAGTTTGTTATCACTAAAACCAACCCCTTTAGCCATTAATTAAATTGCATTTTCAAGTGAATCGACTATTAAAAAATTATGGGGTATTTCATTTTAAAAAATATACTATAACCTTGGCTTATGCAAGTTCTAGCACAAATTGTTGTCCTTTCTTGCTTTCACTGTGTACTGACCTGTTTATTTGATGTAGATATATCACCACCAGCACCACATGGGCCTTCTCATATTGGAGAAAAAGGAATTGGCTTCCAAGTACGAGCAAGTTAAGGCCTTGGCTGAATCATCCGAGTCAATGCATAAACATGATTCAGTCATGAATAAATCTTCATTAACTGAAGCAAAGAAACGGGAAGAAAGTTTGAAGAAGGCAGTAGGCGTCAAAGAAGCATGTATAGCAAGTGTAAGCTTGTTGAATGGTTCCCCCACTCCCCATATAAGCTTGCTTTTCAATGCCAAATGTTTGTTTCACTCAAACTTCTAGAGGGTGATTTTTTTAATTGATCTTTGTAGCTTGAGAAGGCCTTGCGTGAGATGCTGTTCGAATGTGCTGAAACAAAGGTTGCAGCTGAGAGTAAATTCACTGAAGCACAGAAATCGATAGACGAAGCACAGAAAAAATTTACGGAGGCTGAGGCCATGGTGCGTGCAGCAGAATCTTTGCAAGCAGAGGCTAACCGATATAACAGTATTGCAGAAAGGAAGTTTCGTGATGTTGAAGCACGTGAAGATAACCTCAGGCGACAGATCATATCTTTCAAGTCAGAGTATGTGTTTTTGGATAATTATAAATTTATAAGATATCTGCTTATATTTGATCCTGAGAATTTTGTATACGCAGACCTTGTATTTATAGATGAAGTTGTGAAAAGCCTAGGAGAAAGAAATTGGTAGTTCAATTTTTTTTATGTGGGTTCCATGGCTCAACTCTTCTTATACTTTATATATATGTTTACTCTTTCTTTGTTATCATTACAATTTACAAGATTATTGATGATGCTGTTATCGGTTGATGTGCCTTCTTTTAGCAATTAGCAACGCATTAACTGAACACATGATCAGGTTTTGTAGCTACTTTTAAGTTCCATTTGTTCTGTATGTGATCATAATTTTTCGGAAAGAAGTTGATCTCTATCTCTATCTCTCTTTCCTAGTTGTGATGAAAAAGATAAGGAGATCATTCTTGAGAGGCAGTCTCTTTCTGAAAGGCAAAAGGGTTTGCAGCAAGAACAGGAAATGTTAGTTCAATCTCAGGCCCTGCTCAACCAGAGAGAGGACCACCTTTTTAGTAGATCTCAGGAACTAAATCGTCTTCAAAAAGAGTTAGAGGACACAGAAGTGAAAATTGAAAAGGAGCGCGAAGCCCTCCATGATGAGAAAACCAATCTAAAACTGATGGAGGCCGCCTTAACACAAAAAGAAGAGGTTCTTATTTGAAAATTCTCAGTTGGGTCAAGATGAAACTAATATTAAGTATTTACATCCCTGTCTTGTTCATATTTGGATTTGCATTATGTGAATACAGGCACTCACTAAACTGGAAACTGAGCTGAACAAGAAAGAGAAAGAGCTGCTTGAATTTCAAGTGAAACTTGCTAGTAGAGAATCTGTATGTTTTTTTTGTATTATTTATTTTTCATTTTGACTTCTAAGCTTTGTCATCTATGTTATTTTTCTTTTAATTTTGTCTGATGGAAACTGTAGGATGAAATTCACAGAGTTATAGCTGTTCAGGAAGCTGCATTGAGGACAAGAAAACATGATTTGGAAGCTGAGCTACAGATGCAACAGAAAATTGTTGAAAATGAAATTGACACAAAAAGACGGGCTTGGGAATTAAAGGAGGTTGATCTCAAACAACGGGAGGACCAACTCCTAGAAAGGGAGCATGAGTTGGATGTCCTGTCAAGGTCACTGAGTGAGAAGGAGAAGGATCTGCTGGGTCTATCAAGTGCTCTTGAAGAAAAAGATCAAAGATTGAGAGCTGCTGAGGAGGAGTTTGAGTTAAATAAAACCCTTTTGCAAAAGGAGAAAGATGAGATTGAACAAACAAAGCAAGATTTGCAAAAGTCTTTGACATCTTTGGAGAATAATCTACGGCAAGTTGATAATGCAAAGGAGAGACTGGAAACCATGAAAAGTGAAACAGGTGACTTGTCTATTTTAGAAGTGAAACTAAAGGAAGAGATTGATCTTGTAAGATCTCAGAAGTTGGAGCTTTTGGCTGAGGCAGATAAGCTGAAAGCTGAGAAGGCAAAGTTTGAAGGTGAGTGGGAGCTTCTTGATGAAAAAAAGGAAGAGTTACGAAAAGAAGCAGAATTCATAGCAGAGGAAAGGAAAGCAGTTTCCACTTTTATGAAGAATGAACGTGACAAGCTAAGAGAAGAGAAAGAAAATTTGCACAATCGGTACACCCAAGACTTGGGGTTGCTTGCCAGTGAACGAGAAAAGTTCATGAACAAGATGGCACATGAACATGCTGAGTGGTTTGGCAAGATGCAGCAAGAGCGAGCAGATTTCTTGCGGGACATTGAGATTCAAAAGAGGGAGCTGGATATCCTTATTGAGAAGAGGCGTGAAGAAGTGGAAAGTTATTTGAAGGAAAGAGAAGAGGCTTTTGAGGAAGAAAAGAACAATGAAATCCAATATATTAACGCTCTGAAGGAGAAAGCAGAAAAAGAGTTGGAACAGGTTTCCATTGAGATGAAAAGGCTTCAAACTGAGCGGACAGAGATAAATTTGGATCGTGAACAGAGAAATAAGGAATGGGCTGAACTAACCAAGTGCATTGAAGAACTCGAGGTTCAGAGGGATAAGCTACAAAATCAGAGAGAATTGTTGCATGCTGATAGAATCAAAATTCATGCCCAGACTGAAGAATTGAAAAAGTTAGAGAATTTGAAAGTTGCCTCCGATGATATTGCTATCACTAAAATGCTTAAATCTGATATGGAGTCTAACCAACAAAAAATCTCTGCTTGGAAAAACTTGAAGCATCAGACTATTACACAAGGCGGTCGCCTTAATTCACGTGATGAAATAGATGCTGGTAAAAGCAGCAATGAGTTTAATACTCCACTTGTGCAGAAGTCTTCTGTTGTTTCTCCTCTTAGCCCTGTTCGATTCTCATGGATCAAACGATGCACTGAACTTATTTTCAAATATTCTCCTGAGAAGCCACTCATGGAAAAAGAGGATTTGCATTTGGTTCCTGGTACCGGTAACATTAGCAACGGGAAAAAGCACTTAGAAAATGACAAACCACATGGTAACTTTAGCAAGAGACAGCAAATGGGGTTTTCTTTTGAAGAACCAAAAGTAATAGTTGAAGTACCCCCTCCAGGTGAAGAGGTCAGCAGAATAAGTGAGTTTGAATCTGAGACTAAAGATCTGAACGGAAAAAGTGCCCTCTTGTTTCCAGATGAACTTCATGTGGGAAGGCGGAAAAGAGGCAGTAGGAACGTTACTAATAATGGCGATCCACTTGTGGATCATGGGCAGAATAAGAAACAGAGAGCAGAAGCACCAACAACTGAAAATCCTTTAGACCATGGCACTCCTCACCGGTACAACTTTTGTCCCCCGAATCAATTTATTTTTTGAACTTATAGTTCACTTAGCAAAATCCATAGGTGCAGTATAGATTGCAAAAGTTATTTATTGAGTTTTGTTTTCAGTGTTATTTCAACCCAATCAGATACAGCAGAGGCCCAGCATTTATTAACATCATCAAATCAAACACATGGGAACACTGAAGAAACTCGTGTGGTAATGGTTGACAAGGTTATTCATGTAACGGAAGCGACTTCTGAGAAAGTCAATGCTCTCACTCTCGCCATCCCCAATCATGAACCGAGAGATAATTTGCAGAATCCTACATTGGGAGTGGATCAATGTAAGCTTCATGGAGAAACAATTGATCAATCAAATTCTAAAACTATACAGGAAGATATTTTACCATGTGGTTCCAGTGTATTGGGAAACACACAGGAAATATGCTAAGGAAACAACGGACAAGTTTCTCGGCACTGTTAGGTAGCTAAGTCTTTAAAATGTATACTGCTTCCTTTTGTTTCTTTTACTGCTAAAGTTCTGCTCAAAAATTTATTCTGGTATTGTTTGATAGTAAACAGGGACTGCAGTTGATATATGGGCATTGTTACTGATAGTGTGGTTAAGACAGTGTATATTAGGAGTGTGAGGTGTGTCAATACTATACTTAACATTCCTTTCAGTTATTTCTCCTGTTCACTTTCTTTACAGATACTGTTGTATTATGAAATATATCATGTTGATAGGATTCATTCTCTTACAATGCAGGATGCATACGGAGTTTAGAGTTATGTATGTAAAGATGATTGCTTGTGGTAGTCTTTGGGAGTTTAGAGTTATGTATGTAAAGATGATTGCTTGTGGGTAGTCTTTGGTGTGTACACATTATTTGGATGCAGTTGCAAATTGAAATTAGGGTGAGCTTGACGGTTGATATTATTGTTCATAAAATAGGGATGTTCTGTACTCCAAAAGGATTTAAGGGGAAAAAAAAGAGAAGAGAAAAGGAAGTTAGAACAACCTAAAGGTTAAGGAACGTGCTTTAGCTTTTGAATTTGGGCACGTTGCTACCAAAACTAGCAAGTTGGTTTTCCGATTTAGTGAATTTTTCTTGCATGGCTTTTGTTGTCTCTTTGAAACCCTCAAGATTTTGAGTTTTTTACCCGGTGTTGAATTTGAATGTCATTGTGTAACCATTGAGTTAATAGTGTTTCCTCATTTACATACATTATGTTGGCTGTTGTGATATTTGAACATGCCATTTGGGACAACCTTCAACAATATCTTGGTTAATCATCTCCAAATATTTGGTTAATTCAGGTCATTATATGGTTAAAGGGTCATCTGAAGCGTATTTTTCTTAATTATATAAATATTTGGTTAATCACATATAAATATCTGGTTAATTCAGTTCTTTATATGATTAATGGGTCATCATGAATTAACTAAATATTTATATGTGATTAACTGTACAATGAATTGAATTAATCAAATATTTGCATGTGGTTAATTAATCGTTGAAGGCGTCTCAAATGGGTGTTCAAAAAATATTTCTTTTTCGATGGTTGGTACAAGTATCTGAAGCTCTTATGTTTGGCTGGTACTTACTATGCGGTGGTATTATGTTAAGGACAAAACTTGTTACTATGCGTTGGTAATTGGTATTATATTAAGGACAAAACCTAGCTTATATCAAGGACAAAACTTAGCTACAAATCTCTCGGTTACACATGTTATTGATGTTTTCTAATAAAAATATAATGTGTTACAAATGTTATTTTTTATCGATATACTATTAGGGAAAGAAAATTTGAACACAAAAGTCGACTCGACACCGTATACAATACCATGAAAGACAAAAACCATAAAAAACCAAAATAATAGAACAATAAAATAATGGGGTTACATGAGGAAATGTCATTAAATTCAAAGGAACAGGAAAAAAAATGGAAGAGACTAATAAAAATGTTATTCAACTAATAGAAAATACTAATAAAATTATAAATTATAATTATAATAGAATAAAAAAAGAATAAAGTGAAATAAATAATACAAGAGATATATTAAATAATATAAATAAATGGAAATAAGTAGATTTTTTTTGGTTCGGAGGGTTTTTGACTCCCGCCTCGGTGTCCAGAGTCTTTGATCCTGATTAATTCGGGGTTCGGTCGGGAGAAGTAGATAAAAATAAAGATATCGAAAAAATTAGAGAAATCCTTCAACAATTAAAAAACTTTTAGAAGATGAAGAAAATAATAAATGTGTA
Organism: Sophora flavescens; assembly: GCA_030762895.1. Classification (NCBI taxonomy): domain Eukaryota; kingdom Viridiplantae; phylum Streptophyta; class Magnoliopsida; order Fabales; family Fabaceae; genus Sophora; species Sophora flavescens. The sequence goes on from CM061064.1 coordinate 187,534,700, forward strand.
ATGAAAAAAGAGTTAGAAGAATTATTAAGATAAAAAAATTAGAAAGGATAGTAATAAAACAAGAATTATGTAAAAAAACAGAAAAAAAATAAAACTTTGAATCCTCAAAGCTAGCACCACTAGTAAAGATAAATATATGGAAACACTAAAAATATTAAGCAATATAGAAGAAATTCAATAATTATTAAAACAAATAAAAATAATCGAAGAATAATATCTTGCCATGTTTTTTTTGTAGATTGAAATTTTCTCATGATGCCATTAATGTTCAAAGAGAAATGATTTTTTACATAAAGATATGGTTAGATATAATTAACTGAAGACCCTATCACTCGTACACCCCTACCCTTTTCCCTATCAAGTATATATCAAGCATTATTTACATTTGATTGTCCTGATCACCCTGGGTATGGTAGCCAGTTATGCCGTCCCAGACAAAGGGTTTGGACACTTTACATAAGATGAACATGAATTCCCTACACCAACAGTACCAGAATTCCAACAACCCCTAAAACAATCTCACTTAACTCATGACAAACCAATATTTTTTTTGAATAATGTTATTTGTACAACTGGATTTTGATAGTTGGGGGTGATAATTGCCATATCTGGTTAATGCAGTTTAAATATATGGTTAATTACGTTCAGTAATTGATTAATGAGGTGTGACATCTTCTTACATCCATTAACCATCCACTGAACGTGATGGACAACATATTTGAACTATATTAACCATGATTTTCAGGTGTTCAAATATACATGACCCCATATACCTCACCCTGAGCCTAAAGCCGCACACCAAAGGATGTCCCACCCTTTACAACAAAAGAATACCTCACTTTCTAATCCAATAAGAGGATACCTCACTCCCTACCTAGGGATAACATACCCTATTTTTGAGTTTAGATGATATATATTCTCACAAAATTTGGCTCAAATTATTTTAGAGTATAAGACAATTTTTATTCAAATATTCTTCCACCTGTTTTCGTGTGAACAAATCACATTTTATAATGTTCAGGAATCATACCGTTTGAAAAACAATTTGAAAACACACGAGTATTTGAAAGTGAACATTGCCACAATAATAATTAAAATGCTGAAATTATTTGGAAAATCCAAGCATGTGATCAATGCTGGGGAGGTTACAATTATGGTGGTACCAGTACAACTATTAAGAGTGACATTGTGTTTGTTGATGGATTTTAATTTAATGGTGTCAGAAAATTCCCAACTTTTATTTATGGGTACCAGGTGAAAGATAGTGGATTCTAGAATGAAGTATGTGTTTTAGTGGTATATTAAAAAAATTTGCATCATAAACAATTTTGAACCATTAGATATAATAATTAAATAATAAACGGTCTAGATTTATTGATCCAAAAAGAATTTGAAAACAATTTTTTTGAAATATACCACTTTACCCTTCCCTCTTCTCCCTTACCATAAAAAACCTTACATCATTCATATCCAACCTGCTGCCACCACTGCCGCCACTGTCGTCCAACCTTCACCGCCGTTACGTGCCTCCTCTTTAGCTCTGTGAGTCGCCTCTTCAGCTTTGTGGGTCGTCACCGCCACGCACCACCATGAGGCCCTCCTTATTACAGAATAGCCAAGCGGTGAAGTTGTGCCACCACAGACCGCCATCATCACCACGGTACCAAGCCCGTCTCGGCCAGCGTCAACCGCCATCGTCACCGCCGCGAGCAACAGATCCGCATCAAAACTTGCACAACGACATTGCTATCCAACCAGTTGCCGCCACCAACACCGTCTAGCCTCTGCCGCCATCGCACGCCTATGCTTCACGAGCATCCACCACCGCAGTCCCTTCAATGGTTGGAGTCTCTGTTTTCAGCGCTCGAAATAGTCCCGGTTAAAGTCCTGATCTCCATGGCTGCTTTTTTTGCTCGTGGATGGAACAGGAATCGAGATTGGAGATTAACTAACAGGAAGCGCAAGCAATCAGTAGGCGTCGGGATTGGAAAAAGCTGTGCAAAATTCGTCAGATCTATCATTGTTATAGTTGCTAAAAGCAGAGGAAGAGTTATCGTTGATGCTCAGTTTGGTGGGGTGGTAGCAGCCGGTGGGGAAGGGCGGAATCGGGATCGGCAGAGGGAGGTGGGGAAGGGGTCGAAGAGTTGGTGGTTGGAGAGTTGAGGGCGGTGACAACGGCGGAGGTTGGGTGGCAGGTGGCGGTGGTGGGTGGAGGTTGGGCTGAAAGAGATAAACAAATAAGGGTAGAATTGAGTTTTCCAACAATAAAAAATAAAATAAAAAATTTATTTAGTGGTATACTGGTGTATCTCATAAACACCCTATTTCATGCTAGAAACCACGTTAAAGATTTCCAAGATTTTGTGGGTAGCATGTGTTGTATGGGTGGAATTACTGCTGGCCTTTGCATGCACCTCCCCCACCCCCAGCCTTTACAAGTTCACGAACATAATAGTTGTATGTTTTGGGTCAATGTGCAATATCTCACTAAAATTAATTATAATAAGTGTTAATTGAAATTTTGGATAAGTATATAATAACAGTTTTTTTTTTATAAGCTAAATGTATAGTATTAAAGGAGTGCATAGGGGTACTAAAAACCCGTATTACAAAGTATCAAAGTATAGGGAAGAAAACAGCTAAAAGTTCAACCAAGATTACAATAAATCCAGGTTGAAATCCTAACTACAAGGGCCCCTCCTAAGAACAATGACTGTGAGAAAAAAGCACACATTAAGCACCACATAAAGCGCAGAACAAAGCAAAAACAGACCAACAGAGAACCATTACATAAGGACCATAAGAAATTGAAGGCAACAAAAACAAATATGAACCAACCAAATCCAAAAGCTTCCATCATTCAGCGACCACAACAGACCAGCGAAGCCCACCACACAGAGCCAATCAGCTAAAAACAAAAAAACAATAACGAAACCGCAACAACCAGAAAAAATCACCACAAAACCAGTATAAGTTAGGAAACACAACCATAGGGGCATAAACACCAATCAGTATAGGAATAGGTTGAACAACTAGACATCACAGAGAACCATGACCACGATCTATGTTTGATTAGCTCCACAATAGATAGAAAATCCACAGCACCATCTTTAAAAATTATCTCATTCCGCATCAGCCATACCGACCAAACCGTAGCATGCCAGAAAAGATTCCTAACCTTCTTCATCTTCTTACCTCTAAAAAGCCTCTTGTGAGCAGAGTAGTGGCTAGAGATGTCAATAGGCAAAGTGATGACAAAGCCTAACCACCTGTAGACATTCTCCCACACTCTGAGAGTAAAAATGCAATGTAGGAATAAGTGATTGGCTGACTCATGATCATGACCACAAAGAGCACATCCACACTGTGAAGGATCAACAATCACTTGCCTATGAAAAAGATTCACCCTAGTCGGAAGGCGGTCTAGGAGAAGTTGCCAAGAGAAGGCAAGGACTTTACTGGGCACACAACTAAGCCAAAAGTTCTTGAAAATCTCAGACGAACCTGAAGGCGAGTCAATACATAACATTTTAAAAAATAGAGAACATTTTAGGAAAATAAGAAATCTTTTGACTTTTTTAAAAGATATTTTATTTAACATATTTTATTACGTACAAGTAACATTTTGGAGTTGTGTGATGAATCATTAAATAGCTCCTGCCTCATGCTACTCTCTAATAGAGATCAAAAAATAGCAAGTGGTCCATGCCTATTTTTTTTGAAGCAGGTCCATGCCTATTATTCAACATTTGCATGTATTGTTTGATAAGTGAGGGAAAAAGAGCATAGCTAGTGAAATTTGATGACGATAAAAAGGACTCATTGATCTTAATTATTAACTTATTGGGTCCCCACCAATAACTTTGAGGTCTCTCCTATGTTGTGGAGTGTTGATGTGAGGCCATGATGCAACACAAGTAGACATTCATCCAATCCTTCGCCACATGAAATAATCACCAGTGGAAAAAAGCCTTTCTACAACGGTTGAAAAATGCTTTCTACAACGGTTGACCAATCGTTGTAGATACGCTCGATGTAGAAAGCAGGGACTTTCTACAACGGTTGTCCAACCGTTGTAGATAGTACATATCTACAACGGTTGGAAGACACAACCGTTGTAGAAAGTGTGATTCCTACATCCAATATGTGGACTCGGATGAGCTTTCTACATCGGTTGTGTTGACCAACCATTGTAGATATGTACCTTTCTACATCAGTTGGTTTGACCAACCGATGTAGAAAGTGCACTTAATACATCACTGGCGTATTTTCTACATCGATTAAGGTCCTAACCGATGTGGAAAGTCTTTTTTTTTATAAAAAAACATGTTTGTTTCTTCCATCTCTTCCTTTCCCTATTTTCATTCATTTTTCAATACACATCAACATAATCAACAACAACACAATTAACAAAAACTCAACAATTAACATTAACATCCATATATATAATTCAATATACATATAATTAACCAGTACTAATCTTGCTATATTAACAAAAAAAATAAACCTATATGAATGTCAAACTAAATACATCTAAAATACAAATGGTTTACTATAGTCAACAAAGAAGCTTTCCCAATACTCCTTGATGTCCTCAATTTCATCATTAGATAATAGTTTCGCATTGTTGAAATTCTACAAGTTCAAATAACATAAGATAAACAATATTAGCAAATCAAGTAAAACAAACATAATTTAACTAACCCTTGTACTTAAAAACACTATTAATTACCTCCACCCAAATATACTCATGAACCAGATACAAAGTAAGGGCTATAGAAGGAAGCAATTGTCAGAAGTTCCAAAAGGTCACAATAAATGAGGAAGCAATCAATCAAAACTTTCAAAGGTTTGCAGAGATATGATTCGTACTAGATGAATTTGGCTGTACAACATGACAACCCTTTGTTCCAAGTGAAAGAAGCATTGCTGCCTGACCATATGCCATGCCATAATTCACAGTATAAACATCTGATTTCACAACATAAGTGATTTCTGCATAGCAATATATAATTCAATTCAACTATTCCTGCACCAAGATTGCAGACTTGGGAGCATTTGTCTATTGCACTATTTTATATCTACAACTTAATAATAAAAACATATGCATGGATTGGGGAAGAGACTTTCTCAAACCATAAAACAAAATGGAAAGACAAATGCAATTTAAACCAACCTTTTCAGGGCTTCCTTCAAAGAGCTTGCCACAAGATAAGCTGAACAAAGTGTCTCCTGTAAAAATTGCCCCAGATCCAGGAAAGTGGAAGCTTATGTGGCCTGCATTACAGTAAATGAATAGGAAATTAGAAAAATGAACTGCACGATAAAAAATTGAGTTGAAAGTTTCTTTCTACCAATTTTTAACAGGAAGAATATTTAATAATGCAAATAGGCCATGAATGTGACCTCGGGTGTGACTAGGTGTGTCCATTATATGCATCTCATGGCTAGCAAACATCCACTTATCACCATCACTCAAATAGATATCAATACCAGGAATTCTTTTGTTGTCAGCTCCAGAACCAATCACCTAAATGCAACTTAGGAGGTGTTAACATTTACATAAAGTAGTAAGCATATAAAAAGTACAGCAAATGTTGCTTTCATAAAAATGCAGACCATTGGCTTAAAAAGGCATACTATATCATATAAAGTAAGAGCAATCAACTCTTCCGAAGTGCTTGATCAGTCATCAAAGTGCATACTATGTTAGTAATTAATAATTAATCCAACCAAAATTGCAAAAAATTATTTTGCCAAGTTTTGCAGTAATTAAATATAACATGAACACTTAGTTGGACAAGGTAGCAACATAATTCTTTTATCCTTATAAAGGTAAAGGCAATCTCTCCATCCAAAAATAAAAGGTGCTGCCAAGGGAAGCAGAAATGATACAAAGTAAGACAAACATATCAAAGTAAAAATCACTTTAAATCTACGCTTTACAAGGGGGTTGAATTTCAAACACAAACTATATTAATATTATTATTATCCGATGATGTTCATTGAAAATACATATAGAATATTAATTAGAAGTTGAATTTACTTTAACAGAAGATCTACTTTTGCCCCATATCTTGCTTTCAACTCTGAATTTCCACCAGTGTGATCATGAGACGATGGTGAGTGTTGAGTATGTATGTCAAATTTCGATTTTTCCTGCTCAATGCATCTATGACAGGCACAGCTTCAGAAGGATCAACAAAACCAACCGTGCCCATATCCACATCATGTAAAAGATATGCATAATTGTCTATCAGACATGGTACCTAAAAAATTTAATAATGTTTGTTAAGAAACCATATCAGCATGAGTGACTTAATAGTTAATACTAATCCAATTGCACCATCATAAGTTATAAAAGTAGCAAGAGAGCTGAACTCACCAATTCAACATGCAAGTAGAAATCCATGTTATACTAAAGAAGAAAAATCAACACAAAGAGTGAGTCATATTCTAAATTTAAAACAAAATGAAATTACAAAGGAATGTGGGGAGGCAGAAGGAGGATATATTAAGAAGTAAGAAATTCATCTATTATTTGCTTTAACTATCAATTAAAACACCATTTGAAAACACTGCCTATTCTATTTCAGATGCAAGACATAACATATATGTTCTTTCACTTGAGCTTAAAAGAATAAAAGACATAGTAGTGGGAACAAAATTTCACATTGGAATTAGAATAAAATACAACAGTTCAAGACCTTACCAGTAGAATAGAAATCATCAGGCAGATGAAGTACCTTCACAAGCCAGTCCCGATTCAGCCGCATTCTTCTCAGGCAATTTATCAAACAGAACAAAGATATATCATATCCAATCAACACATTCACTGAAAACTTTTCAAAAAAAAAAACAAACAAATAGAATTTGATGCATTCAAACTTGTTTCCACATGACCTAGAGAGAGCAAAACTGCAAAATTTGTTTCCCTCTTACTTTCAACACAAATTCATTGATGCTTATAAAAACACACACATTGATTGAGAACCAACCAACCAATATGTTTATTCTCTGCTGTTGAATAAAAAAATTACCTATGGTGATGAATACCAAGAGAGAACGACAGAGAGAGGGGGGTTGAGGATAGAAATATCCAAAATCAAGTTTACACCTACAATAATTTCAAGATTTTCAGTGAAATACCCAAAAATCTAGTAAACAATAGATTAAAAAACAGAAGGTTAGAGAAGAGGGAGAAGGAGGAGAACATACTGAAACAGTGAAAGATGGAGCAGTCGTCGTTGGCGGAGATGGAACGGCCGACATTGAAGGAGATGGAGAGGTCGACGTTGAAGGATATGGTAGTGCCTCAAATCAGTATGGCAGAGAATAGAGACAAATAGTGAGGTGAGTGAGGGTTATGAGAAGAAATGGAGAAGGAAGAAGCAAACCTGACGATGGCAGCGTGAACGGCGGAGAATGCGGCGCACGAACGACGGAGAAGGGCGGAGACAACGTGCGAACGACGGAGAAGGCTCACGTGAACGGCGGAGAAGGGCGGCCAAACAGAGCTTGGGCGGAGGGCGCGCGAACAGAGGAGGAGCGTGGACGGAGAATGAGCTTGAGCAGGTCTCCGAATCTCTGAAAAGGAGGGGAACAAGTGAACACTGAACGCTAGGGTTCTATAATAGGGCAACGAGTTATTTTAAAGTAGACTATCTACATGGGTTGAAAGAGTAACCATAGTAGAAAGTAGATTTTCTATGTTAGTTGCAAGAGTAACCGTCGTAGAAAGTTATTCTTTATTTTATTACAAGAATGTCACCATGTTATAACAGTTGCTTTTGTAATCGATGTAGAAAGTCATTTCCAGAGTCCATTTTATTACAAAAATGTTACCGTGCTATTTTCTACAACGATTGCTTTTGCAACCGATGTAGAAAGTCATTCCCAGAGTCCATTTTATTACAAAAATGCCATCATGCTACTTTCTACAACAGTTTTAATGCAATCGATGTAGAATCCGTGATGTATAAAGCATATTTTCCACTAGTGAACGACAACAATTAAATATTAAAATTTATATTTTATTAACTTTAAAACCCTTTAAATTTGAATATAATTTGTTTGATAAAAATCAATGCTAAGAACACTTATTAGCATTCTCCTACTAACAATAACAATACTGAATCCTACGAAGTATAGTGGATGTCGTCTCTAGTGTATCTCCTACCCTATTGAATTCGATCCACTTGTTGAACTTGCATCAAATAATAGAACCCAATCCCAAGGGCAGTCATGAAATTAGTATTGTCTCTGGGTATAAATCGAGTAGATATTTTCACAACAAAAGTAGACACAGGGACACCATAGCTTTGGTGATATTTTGAACTAATGGATTAGAGAAAGAGTGAGTGAAAATAATAAATAAATATTGTATTGTATAAATGTATGGTGTTGGATAATAAAAGTGTGTCCAAATATCATTAGTGTAAATCTTTCGCCTTTCAAGAAAAATGAAAAAAAGATATTAAGACCTATTATTCTAAAGAATCAAAGGGCAGACCTATTATTTTAAATTCAAAGAAAGGCTTGATTAGGGATTTTTTCAAAAAAATTCCACCAATAAAAATTCATTTGATATCAAACCTAAAATGCTAAACGAGAGAGTATGTATGATCAGCTATAAAAGTACAAGAAGTCAAGAATGCAGGAAAGAAAAAAGGAAAAAGAGATTTATAAGGTAGCCCATGAAAGTAATCTATCATTTATTGACCAATGACCATGTAGTATTCTTACTCTTGGTTGAACATCTATCTTGTTCCCCTTTTCTTTTCTCTTTCCGTTTCATCTATGTATTCAGGTTGAGTACGGTTAGTGCTCTTTTCAATACATTTTTGTTTATTGAAAAAATCTATCATTTATTGAAGACAAGTGGAATACAACTAGTGCAAGCAAAGCATTTTGGCGCCAACCCACTGGTCTTTCCTTGCTTTGGCTACCTTTGCATTGCAAATAGCATAAGGGGAAAAAAGCACCAGATGGCATGCACCGCTCTAGCTATTACATGTAAGAATCAGTGAATGATCTGAATAGAATACTTTTCTTATCGTTGAAGAAGTCACAAGAGTTTATATAACTTCCTATCTAAAGACTAAGTCAAAGATCCTAAATTGAAATAACAGAATATCAAATATGATCTAATAGTAATCCTAACAGAATCAGTATCCTAACTAAATCAGTTTGATAACAACAGAAAATCAGTTTGTGATTGCTGATATCTGATATGGCTAATACCCCCCTCAAGCCGGTGAATGGATGCTCATCAATCCCAGCTTGGATAGAAAATTATGAAAAGGTAATAGATCCAGGGACTTGGTTAGAAGATCTGCCAGTTGATTGGCACTTGCAATTGGTAGTAGATGAAATAGCTTGGCTTGTAATTTCTCTCGGACGATATGGAAATCTAAATATGTTTAGTTCTTTCTTAAAAAGAGGCATTGACTGCAATGAATCTCACAAACTGTGGAGGCTAATGCTCGGTATTCGGCTTCGGAGGATGATCTAGATACCGTCGGTTACTTTTTAGACTTCCAGGAAATGAGGGAGTCTCCAAGGAACAAGTAATAGCAGTAATGGATTTGCGGTAGTCTGGACAGCTTGCCCAATCCGAGTCACTGAAAGATTTGAGTTGAAATGGAGAGTTTCTGGGATAGAATAGACCATGTGTAGGGGAATGCTTGATATACCGTAGCACCCGAACAACAACATCATGGTGCAGCGATGTTGGATGAGCCATGAATTGGCTTAACTGCTGGATAGAAAAAGATAAATCAGGCCTAGTAGTTGTCAAATACAGAAGCTTATCGATCAACCTTTTGTGTGCAGAAGGGTCTTGTAGGGGGGTGCCATCAGCGGCTGTTAATCGAGTGCCCTTAGACATAGGTGTAGAAACTGGTTTGTAGGCAAGTAAACCGCATTCAGATAGAATGTCCAAAGCATATTTGCGTTGACATAGGTGGATGCCTGCTTGTGATCTAGCTATCTCCAAGCCAAGAAAGTATTTTAGGGGACCTAGATCTTTGATCTTGAATTGAGTATTCAAAACAGATTTAATGTGAGCAATCTCAATCAAATTAGTTCCTGCAAGAATAAGATCATCAACATAGACTAAAAATACAGTAATGGAACTAGAAGAATGTTTAATAAATAGAGAGGAATCTAAAGTGGATTGTGAATATCCCTGTGAGATAAGGAAATAAGATAAACTAGCAAACCATTGGCGGCTAGACTGTTTTAAGCCATAAATTGATTTAAGCAACTTGCAAACTTTATTGGATTGAGAAATATGAAGACCGGGTGGTATATGCATCTAAACTTCTTCATCCAAAAAGCCATGTAAAAAAGCATTATGCACATCTAATTGGTGCAAGTGCCAATTTTGTGCCGAAGCTAGAGCAAGTAAAAGCCTAATAGTGGCTAGTTTGGCTACAAGAGAATATGTATCAAAAAAATCAATGACCTCAACTTGAGTAAAACCTTTGGTAACTAGACGTGCCTTATACCTTTCAATGCTACCATCGGCTAGGTATTTGATTTTATATACCCATTTACAGCCTATAGGCTTCTTACCCTCGGGTAAACCAGTGATAAGCCAAGTGTTGTTCTGTCGTAAAGCATCAAGTTTTGAGTTCATGGCCTTGATCTAGTGAGGATGCTTGCTGGCTTGTGAATAGGTTGTGGGTTCATCATGGACAGAAACGGACAGGGTGTATTGGAGATGTTGAGAGGATAACTGTGAGTAAGATAAGACAGAGGAAAGGGGATATATAGGTGTTGGTTCAAGATCAGAAGCAAAGTAATTACAATGAAAATCTTGTAAATAGCTTGGTGGTTTCCTAATTCTGTCAGACTTGCGCAATGCCATAGGTTCTGGAGAGTTGAATGAAGGTGGTGATTCTGGGATATTTGCAGCATGTGGTGGAATTGGAATGGTTGGGGGCTGTGAGGAATCGACATGAGGCAGAACTAATGGCATATCAAATAAAAAACCAGCATCCAATTGAATAGAGCTAGGATCATTAGCAGAAGTACTAGAATACGGGAAAACATGCTCATAAAAAAACAACATTCCTAGATATAAAAGTGTTTCTAGTTTGTAGATCAAAAAGAAGATACCCCTTAGTACCTGTTTTAAACCCGAGAAATAAGCATCTCCTAGCTCTAGGATCAAGTTTATGTCTATTATGTGTTAAAGTGGAGGCATAAGCTAAGCAACCAAATACTTTAAGATCCAAAAAAGTAAGTGGAGATGCATACATTAATTCATAAGGAGTTCTATTGTTAAGAACAGGGGTTGGAAGCTTGTTAATAAGATGTACTGAATGACAAAGAGCATAAGACCAAAATTGTTTAGGTAATTTAGAGTGAAATAACAATGCTCTTGTAACATTCAACAAGTGTCTATGCTTGCGTTCAACAATGGAGTTTTGTTGAGGAGTTTCAACGCAAGAAGTTTGATGTAAAATCCCTAAAGTAGCATAAAAGGATGACATGATAAATTCACTGCTATTGTCAGTTCTAATAGTCTTGATAGAGGCAGAAAATTGAGTGGAGACATAGCTAAAGAAATATTTAATGCATTCCCTAGTATCAGATTTGGATTTTAAGAGAAATATCCAAGTAAACCTACTAAAATCATCAACAATAGTCAAGAAATAATGATGTCCTTGAAATGAAGGAACATTAATTGGTCCCCATATATCCATATGAATCAATTCAAAAGTGTGAGTAGAGACAGTCATGCTATGAGGGAAAGGTAATCTACTTTGTTTAGGAAGATGACATGAATCACAAATCAAACTTTTATTCGAAACAATATAAAGGAAATGTTTACAAAGAGTATACAAAACATCATAAGAAGGGTGGCCTAACCTATATCAAAAGATTCAATGTTTTGGTGTTCGTTTTCTTTATTGGTAATAGATGTAAAAAAGTATTGCTATCAATATGGTTGGTACACAAAAGAGGTGTGGGAATGTGGCGAATGATGTATAGGTTGTGGTGCATATCAGCATGCCCAATCATCTTCTGGGTAGCTCTTTCCTGAATAGTACAAGAATTAGAAGAGAATATTAGTTGGCAATGTAGAGTTGAGGTCAGTTTTGAAACTGAGATGAGATTGAAATGAAAATCAGGGATGTGTAACACATCATATAGATAGAGGGCAGAATTAAGGAGGATAGTACCAGAATAATAAGCATAAAGAACCACTCCATTTGGTAATTTTACAGCAACATGTGAAATTCTATGATAAGTAGTAAAAAATTGTATGGATGGACACACATGATTTACTTGCACTCGAGTCTAATATCCAAAGAGAATGTGAGGAGGAGGGAATTACCTGATTGAGTGATACTGGAGACTACATGTGGATTAGGGTCAGATGTTGGAGGCTTAGGAATAGAACTCACAGTGGGAGCATGTTCTTGTTTGCTGGCATGTAAGAGGGAGATGAGGTATTGATAGTCATCTCTTGTCAAGGAAATAGGCTGCTCTGGATGACTTGGAAAACTATTGGAATGATGTTGTGTATCAATCTTGGTGCCAGAATCTTGAGTAGTGGTGGAAAGTTGCTTGGTAGAACCTTGATTTCTTGTTCTAGATCCTCGGGGGGAACCATGCTTAAAGTAGCATGTGTCAACAGTATGGTTGGAGCGATTACAATGAGAGCAAAGCATTTGTTGTCTGTTGTTGTTAGAGCAACTCCTGCCTCTACCTTGATTTGGAAAGCCACGGCCTGAATTGTTGAAATTGGAAGAATTGGTGGCAGAAGCAGTGGAGTCTATGATTTGGGTAGAAGAAGATGGTCTTTCTTGTTGAAGAACCTGGGAATATGCCTCATTAACCGATTGCAAAGGGTTCATGATCAGAATCTGGGATCGAACAGATTGATAGGACTCATTGAGCCCTTTAAGAAAACATATGGTGTGCTCCTTGTTTTTGTAGGTTTGATCAGATTTGTTTAAGGGGCAAGAACACTTAACAACACAAACACAAGAAGGGGTTGGGCGAAGAAACTCCAGTTCATCCCAAATGATTTTCATATCAGTGAAAAAGGTAGATAAAGACTTGTCACCTTGGCGCATTGAGTGAATTTCTTGGAGCAAATCTGACATCCGAAAGTCATTGTCTTTGTTAAAACGAATTCCCAAATCTAGGCATAAGTCTCTTGCATTATCAAAAGAAATGGTGCTATGCAAGATATGAGGAGATAAAGTGCGGGTAATCCATGAGACAACGAGGTGATTGCAGCGAACCCATGGACCGTATAAAGAATCAGATTCAGGGGGGGGGGTGGAAGGGTGCCATTAATGAACCGAATCTTGTTCTTGGATGACAATGGGCGCTTGATGGCTCTGCTCCAGGTATAGTAGTTTTCACCATTGAATGGTGGAGATACAAGAACAAAACCTGGGTTTTCCAGGATGTAAGTAATAAGGGTTATCTGGGTTTTGGGTTGGATCAATTGGCGGTGGAGGAGGTGGTATTGAGGTGTCGCCACCGTTATTGCTATTGTGTGTAGGGCTGGTTGTGGTAGACTCATCAGCCATTGAGAAGAAATTGAAAGATTGCGAAAGCTAGGTTATCGAAATGAAAGCTGATACTATATTACAAGTAAGAATCAGTGAATGATCTGAATAGAATATTTTTCTTATCGTCGAAGAAGGTGACTACAAGAGTTTATATAACTTCCTAGCTAAAAACCAAGTCAAAGAGCCTAAACTGAAATAACAGAATAACAAATATGATCTAATAGTAATCCTAACAGAATCAGTATCCTAACTAAATCAGTTTGATAACAACATAAAACAGTTTGTGATTGCTGATATCTGATATGGCTAATACTAGCTACATCTATAGATATCAGCATTATATCAATTCACTGCACTACTCAATATCCTTTCCACTGATTGTTTAGCAATTCCCTGAACCAAAGCCACACCCTTTTCTCTGTTGTGCCACCGCTTCTCAACTTCTTTACCCCTTGGTCTACTCTTATCAAACAGATGGCACCACTACTCTACATCAACCCTTGGAGATAACCATAATCCAAAGCTTGTTGATACTGCACCCCATCACAACCTTCCTTCCAAAACTTTTAAATCAGACCTTTACCAGTCCAAATCAGCACATCATCCATCCATCTTTCTTCACCATAACCCCGTAGCCTCCAAACAGAAAGTAGTTAATGTCATTTTTGTCAACATTCGCTCATGAGCAACTTAAAATTGAAAGTGGATGAGCTAGTGTGTGTTGGAATATATATATCATACTTTTCCTTATAAATATATCCAATCCGAGCCTTATGTTGCCCTTATAAACATCAGCCACCATGCTCGAAAAATGCCGCCTTGAAACTGAGGTAAACATGTTCCTCTTAATTTCTAGCTCTACTACTGTTAATTACCCTTTTAAGGTTATTAATTATATTTTTTGGTTTCAAAGAAATTAATTCTAACTATATTTGAAAGAAAGCTAGCTGAGATCCATTTCATTGGCCCATAGTTCTTGTACTTTAGAAAATTTATTTGAGATTTACAGTCTAGTGTGTGTGTTCTGGGAACACAAAGCACAAGTGCATGTCATTTTCATCCTCACAAACAATAACGTCAATTTTGGGCAACCATATATGTCACCACTGCGCTTGGTTAGATCTTAAATCCTGAGATGCATGGTTCCATTGTTTGCAGGTGTTGCAGATGAAGGAAAAACTCTCGGAGGCTGAGATGAAAATTCAGCAGCTTTCCATAGACGCGATGAACCCACCATTTCTTGGAGAGTTTCAAAACGTGGACCCATTTCATGATATCGATGGCATGGAATGGTTTAATATGTACATGTGAACACAGAAATTTAGTGTGTGTTTTGTGTTAGATAATATGAGCTTGTGGGCTTTTATTTATTTCCTATCATTAAGGGTAGTTTAGTCTTATATTAATGTGTTTTACGTGGATGGATATGATGATGATGATGTGTTTTACGTGCCCGAGAGGCCGAGACCCATTACATCAATGCCATGGAATGGTTTAATCTGTACTGTACATGTGAACCACAGAAATTTAGTAATTTGTAGATACTGTGAATGATCTAACCTAATGTATATTAATTGTTCCTAGCTAGCTAGCGTGTGTTTGAATATGATTTGGAAATGAAGTATCCATTAACATAATAACTAATTTGCATTTTGACTCCAAATGGCACTATACACATCTTTGTTTATTGCACAATATTATTAATTCTAATCACTATGAGCTCACCAATGTTAATTAGCTTTTGTTGTTTTTCTAGGAAAAGCAAACCCATATAAAAGTAAAGAATAAAATCAAACTATATATTCATATTGAAGAAGTTGGTAATCAAGTGGTTGAGCACAAGTGATTAACGCATTTTTATTTAGGGACGAATCTTCGAGCTCTGCCCAAGTTCGATCCTTGGGTATGCAACAACCCTTGGTCAGGCTTTACTAACTGTACGACCAATTCGGAGATCAGTCTCATAACGGATCCAAAGGATCTAAGCTGTGGGATACTTCGATGATTCACTCAGTCCTAAAGACTAATTATGATGAATGCCAAACCAAAAATATTGAAGAAGCTGGGCTCTATAGTAATGCCATTGAATCCTAACTAGCGGTTCACCTGATATCTGTTTTTATTTATTTTATTTTCTGAAATGACATGCATCAATTCTTCAGTTTTATTTTTTTTGGAAATGTACTAATAATGGAATTCCTTATTGACTTTGCATTCGTTTATTTCTAGTGTGCCATAAAAACACATTGATAGGGAGATGTATCCATTAAGTATCCATTAACATAATTATTAGCATTTAAGATTGGGCCTAACTGAGGGATTGAGCTGATTTGTATATTAAGTATGAGAGTCACTTTATTGTCCAAAAAGTCTAGACAATTTAGATTCAAGCTTCCCAACTTATATACATTAGAATCTTCTTTATTTTATCCCATGTGAGACTTTATTCTCCAATACTCCCCTTCAAAGTGCAGTTGTAAATTGCTCAATTTGATTTCTGATTTTTTTTATGGCTTGTACTCATTTTTTTATTGAGCCTCAAAGGCCTTAGCTTTAGATTTTTTTTTAAAATGGGCTCTGATATCATATTAACATTTAAGATTAGGTCCAATTGAGGGAGTGTGCTGATTTATATATTAAATATGTAAGTCACTTTATTGTTCAAAAAATCTAGACAATTTAAATTCAAGTTTCTCAACTTATTATATATATTACAACCTTTTTTATTTTGTCCATGTGAGACTTTATTCTCCATTAATAATAACTAATTTGCATCCAAGAATATTCTAGCTATTCGTTCCGTCAAATGCAAAGTCTTTTTTTTTTATTATATATTATTCCTTCTCTTGTTTTTAAAATCTATTTCTTGTAAAAAAACAAATCTATACATTTATGCACATTAATTATGTTATAAAATGAATGAAGTATTGATACTTTTTTCTAACTTATCTATGATATATTAATAAATAAAAATTTAATAAAATAATAATAATATTTTGATTCATTGAACAATAAATAACTTAGTCAAATATAAATGATTTTTAATCATCAAAATTTTTTATTACATTTTTTAATTATTCTTTCAACAGTCTTAAAAAATAAATAAAAAGGGAATAGTAATATAGATCATAGCCAGTGTAGTCAAACGATAGAGACTGCTTCCCATATTTGGCTACTAATCTACCTTTACACTAGGCTCAAAATTTAAATCTTACTCCCTCTGTGTTTTTTCTTTGTTATTTTCAGTTACTTGTTTTTTTTAAAATAATGGATGTTTTATAAACTTAAAGTATAATTGATCAATTTTTTTCATGTATATTCTTGTATAGAAATAAGTTGATTTACCTTGAAAATATATAAAACCTTTTATGAATGACCTAGTGGAGTATGAAGTATATTTATTTAGATTGGTAAATGCTATTGAAACTTATAAATAATTAATGATAGAAATAAGGGTGTTTTGATACAAATATACATAAATTAATGATTTCTTAATCTATGTGTAGAAACCTAATTTAAAACACCAAAGAAAAACTACGGAGGGAGTAGATTATAAGCATGCACTAGTACAATAAGTGCTTTTTACATCAGTTAAAATTGATTTTTTACGTTAGAATACTGACTGACGTAAATACAGCTGACGTTAATAGTTAATATTTTAACGTCAGTTTTTTAAACAACTGACGTTAAACATAAAACTATTAACGTCAGTTCTTTAAGAAAACGGACGTTAATTTTGTTAAAACTAACGTCAGTGGTTATAAAGAACTGACGTTAAAGGTTTAATTTTAACGTCAGTTGTAATAAACAACTGACGTTAATAGTGTACTGTATATTTTATAAAATATTATTAACGTCAGTTGTTTGATACAACTGACGTTAATAGGTTTTTTTTTTAATTCAGTTTTAAAATATCACTCCCCTCAGCTATCCCTGCATTCAGTAAATATCCCAAGAATGAGAATATCACACACATTACATAATTGCAAAGGAAAAATGGAACAATGGAGGGACTTAAAACCAAAACCCATGTATATATATATAAATAAATTTTAGTTCCAATGTCTAAAAAATAAAACTACCAATCTAAGGATATATATATATATATATATATATATATATATATACATGTTATTAATTAGTTTCTAAAGTCTAACAAAAAAACTATTTATCTAAGTATTGCGGAGGTATCTTGTCAATTCCTTTTTCAGCCGCATACTTGAAGAAGAATTCAGCGAAGCGCATCCTCAAGTCTCGTAACTCATCTTCTTGAATAGGCGATTGGTCGTTAAATGCCTACACACGTTCAAATAATAACAATAACATCAATGCAAGTCATTTTCAAAACTATAATATATAATTTAACAAGTTGTTTAAATATTACCTTAATCCATCCATCCGTAATAGATGTGGAGACTATGTTCAGCATATGAAGCATCACATAATAGCCGCACGACCAGCCGTCAATTTGAAATCGAGACTACCAACAAAATTAATTTCAACGTCAGTTGAATATACATATAAATTAGTAATTATAATATTAATTATTTGATAAATAAACTACCAAACCTTGAGGATGTTCCATACAGGATTTGCTTTAGCTTTAGAAGCCCTACTTCTCCCGTTGGCGCAACTTATGCTACTCGCCTTCAGCGCGCTATCATAAACAAATAATCATGTCGATCAATTAACAAATTCATATATCATGTGTGTAATAAACTAAAAACAACTGATATTAAAACTTAAATTAAATTTAAGATTAGTTACTTACTTATTTACAGCTTCCACCACCTTCGGTGGTGGATCTTGGTGGAAAAAGCAGAAGAATATGACAGTATGCCTAGACGGGTGAAGTACGAACAACTGCCAATGGTTTTTCATACAGTAGGGAGCCAGATATAATTCTTTCCGATTGTCTCCCAACAAGTTCCCTATGTATTTACTTAATCCATCGCCATCAAAGAATTGGGACAGAAGGACTGACGGATCTAAGAAGCCGTAAACTGATGCAACGCCCGTATCAAGCTGAAGACAATGGAGATACCTAAGATATGAAAAGGTGTGGATGTTAATTACATAATATATATATTGAAATTAAAATAAATTATTAAATGGAAAAATACCAAAAATAAATAAGTTATAAAATTAAAATTAACTTACGTGCACCAGAGACTCAAAACATTGCTGTTCATCCAGACGTTATTTCTACAGGCGTTCCCGAGATCGTCACAACAGAAGGTAAATATCATCCGTTGATCTGGGCGTGCCACCCATCCATCGTGCTCCAATGGACATTCAAAAATATCAAACGCATAATCCTCACCAAGTGAGAACAAACGAGTGATAGGTGACAGCGACACCGACGTCGACTTGGCCTTCAGTTTAGGAAAAATAAATTAGATAAGCTGTTGATAATTAAAAAAAACACAAGTAATTATTTGACTAATTTGGACATTAATAATGAATACATACCTTTGTTAACATTTCAAGCTCACGTCGTTTGGAGTCCAACTTAAGCTCACGCCTTTTCATTTCCAACTCATGCTCATGGCGTTGGACTTCGAACTCCCGCTCCCTAGCTGCCAACTCATCGTCCTCCACATGTGCCTTACTAAAACTCTTTTGTGCTCACATGTGAAGGGTTGGCATGCCCTGCGGTGTCCTGGGATGTACCGACGGAGGAAAGCTCTTTGGCAAGCACCTGCTTGAATTCCGGGTTGGATATTAAGCCTTGCATCAGATGTGTTGTAATAGCTGGGTTGGACGTGAGGTGCTGAGTAATGTCAGCCAAAATTGATGCTTCATTGACCACCCGCTTTCGTGAAGCAGACTTGCCATAATATTCTTTGATGGTCACGTTCCCAGGAACACCGAGAACTCGACCAGGATGGTCTTTCTTGCCTAGAGCAGTCATCAAGATGTCCCGCCGTCCAGAAGGGACGAATGCACCCTGGGAGGATTGTGCTTTAAGATCCATCTACAATGAAAAAAATGAAAAAACGTGCAAGTGAAAAGTGTTGCAAATATCTATATAAATATCAATTGTAATCAAGTTAATTATTTACTTACAATCTTATCTGCCACTTCGCAAGTGGCATCAACTTTAAAAGATCCCGTCTTTGTCATGCGGCCGGCTAACCAGACATCCTCGCGGTCGATGTCTGACGGAGGACTTAATGGTGTGCCCTCAGGCACCTCTCCTCTTTCAATCCTAGCAGAGTGCTCTTCCTGCTTCACCCTCAGCCTATCCGCAATCATCTGCTCGATCCGAGTCTGGTACCCACCCTGAGACATGGTGTGGCGGTGGACGTTCTTCACCTGATTCTGCCGAACCTTATTTACCTTAGCCTATTCAAACAAAAACACATAATTAAATACAGTTAAATGATTTATAATAAGCATACAAAATTAACTTAATCAACCAACCTGAAATTCTCCATCCTGTCGACTCCTGGCAAACATATCCCAAGTATCCTGATCAATCCAGGGATAATCCGAGAACATTTTATCAAGCCGCTTCTTCCCAGATACATAGTACCTGGTAAGTTCATGCTTGAACCCATTCCAACGCTTTGATGCCATTTTCATACATTTATGACGATGATCCTCGTCATTTGGCATAGTCCAAGCTACCTACACATTAAATATATAACAACTGGATGGATTATAACTCGGATAATTATCTAATAATGTAAATCAAACGAATGTAAAGGTAAAATACCGTGATAGCCTCCCAAATCTGATCCTTAACGTTCTGTGGAACGTCATTCCAGTGGTTGTAGTTGATGCTTACGTGCTGCTTTGCTTGTAGAAACACCCACTTATTAAATTCTTTAGCACGGGGTCCCTAGGCATTTAGATTAGCATCGAAGGACACCTCAAGCTTCTGTCCGCTCTGCCTGTCCTTCTCTAGTTTCTTCAACGAGGTGTCTCCTCTACCCCATTTCCTATGAGCCTGTGATGTCTGTATGGAAAAAAAATGATAAAATAGAGGGTTGTAACATTATAAACTTACATTAAAAAGAAGGACTAAAGATAGTATATAACATGTAAACTTACACTAGAATCAGGCGTAGGCGTGATCGGGTCCTGCGAAGCCCCCACAGTGTCCTCCCGTCATGCGGGCTATTCGATTGATCCATATGTATGCCTGTTCAAAAACAATATATATGTATTAACATAGGTTATAACTCAAAATAAATACAGAAGTATAAATAAAAATAACTAGATAGGTCCTGTAGATATACAAAACATCTATCCAATATAAGGACAATACGGGAGATTGAAAACTATAGTTTTTGAAGATTGCCAAGCACTGGTCACGGCCTGGCCGTGATGTCCATCACGACCGTAACGTGCCAACTGAAACAGACCCACAAGGGCAGAACTGATCACGGCCTAGCCGTGATGAGCATCACGGCCTAGCCGTGATGAGCATCACAGCCATGACAGATCAACCAGCAGAGCAACATGCATGCACTCAAAACCAAAAATAGAGACATTCCAAACAACTCAAACTCAAGGTTTCAAGTTTCAACTACTGAGACTACAATTTCAACATACACTCAAAACCAAAAATAGAGACATTCCAAACAACTCAAACTCACATTTTCAAGTTTCAACTACTGAGACTACAGTGTCAACATACACTCAAAACTAAAAATAAAAAAAATGTGCCCTAAAGACTCACCAGAAATAGGCGCTCGCGTGGTGGTGGGTGGGAAGCTCGAGTGGTGGCCAACGTTCGATGTGGTTACTGAGAGCAGAGGGACAAGGAGAGTTAGTGCGCGGGAAGGGGAAAGAGAGATGTCAAGTTATTGCAAAGAATGAGCGGGAAAGACAGAGTTAGGGGTTAAGAGTGTGCCTCACGGTGGTGGCGAAGAAGCCCTCGCGGTGGTTGCGGTGGAGATGAGCTTGTGATTAGGGCAGAGTGAGAGTGAGAGTGAGGGTTGAGCGTGATGAAAAGAGAAAAGAGACGTACGTACAGAGAAGTGCAGAAGGCGCGCGGGTGTAAACATTATAATCAAAATAAAACATTTTACGTCAGTTGTTAGTAAAAACTGACGTTAAAGGTCATATATTTAACGTCAGTTGTCTTAAGAAACTGACGTTAAAAACACTCACACTTTTAACGTCAGTTGTATTACACAACGGACGTTAAAAGTTTATTAGTTTCTGCAAAAACATTCATTCCTTTGACTACTGTGCTACGTACCCATTCACCTTGTAACCTAATCCTCTTAATGAGCATTAAGTTTTTACATAAGTTTTCAAGAAAATCAGAATAGCTTAGTAACTTCATCCCCTGCTCCTATAAATAGCTTCCTTCCATCCTTTTAATTTTATCTGTTTCACAATATGGCTCTACCATGGAGATTAACTTCATCACTCTTTCTTCCTATGCCTAGACTCAAATATCTTTGTCTTAACATGGATGGCATGGTTGGGTGAATCCCGTAATGTGATTCTCTCACTTTATTTCATCCCCGTCATCCCTTTCACTTTGCTTTGGAAGCAAGTGACTGTGGATTCACGACGATGCATCAAGGAGTTCCAGTGAAGAAGAAAGATGCAAAGATCCATTTCACTTTGCTTTCGCTGCTAGTGACTGAGGATTTACTTTGCATCCTGGAATTCATGTGAGGGAGGTGATGCATCCATTGGAGTTTCTGATGACAGGACTGAGAAGAAAATGATGTTGAAGCAGAAACTTTTTTATATTTTAGGGCTATGTTGCAGAAATTTTTTATCTTTTAATCATGTAATTTTAACTTATGAATCGCTTCAATGAGATACGATTTGATTATACATATAACTTGTTTTATGTTAAGTGTTTATTTATTTTAATTTGCACAAGAATTTGTTTACTAATTCAAGCTAATTAATAAAAATTAAAAATAAACTTGTTTAAAAAAAAGGTTTAGAAATAAACTGCAATATATAGAGTGATCTGCGTTAAGAGGGACAACAGGGACATGACAACCAATGAAATGAGTTTCATAATTATTTACGTCAGTTATTTATAGAACTGACGCAAATAGTGATTTAATATTTACAAACTGTCATCACCTCATTTTTAACGTCAACTTAATTTATGACTGCCAAGTTCCCGTATATTAATTACATTATTTCCAATATTCATTCTGCACGTTTATAATATATAGGATTATTTACGTCAGCTATTTATTTAACTGAAGTAAAAATCACGCTTTTAACGTCAGTTGTATAAAAAACTGACGTTAAAAATAAATATTTTTTATTTTAAAAACACTTGTAACGTCAGTTGTTTTAAACAACTGACGTTAAAAGTGTATAGATATCTGCAAAAACATTCATTCCTTTGACTACTGTGCTACTTACCCATGCACCTTGTAACTTAATCCTCTTAATGAGCATTAAGTTTATAGATAAGTTTTGAAGAAAATCAGAATAGCTTAGTAACTTCATCCCCTGCTCCTATAAATAGCTTCCTTCCATCCTTTTAATTTTCGGCTTCACAATATGGCTCTGCCATGGAGATTAACTTCATTACTCTTTCTTCCTATTCCTAGACTCAAAGATCTTTGTCTTAATGGTCAAACAACTTCTGAGGTTGTGTAAATCACGTAACATGGGTGATAAGCTTGTGTAAACCACATAATGTGAGTTGCTCACCTTATCATCCTTCCGGAGAATCAGCTGCTGGAGGGCAAATCAGGTGCTCGGGTGTCACAGTTCCAAAACCTCAGCTTTGGCAGCAAGTGACCGTCATGGAAGTCTCTAGAACCACTGCCTTTGCTTGAAACAGATCTAGTGCACCTATTTTTGCCTCTCTTGAGCTCTCTCATGCCCCCCAGTTTTCTGAGGTCTTAAAGGATGCAAGTGACTGTTCCAAGACCATTGCTAAAACAGAATGAGTGCACCCTTCGGAGTATAGTTTTCCCTTTGGCATATTTCATAAAACTCTCTGATGGGATGTAGCTTTAATGTTTATGATTTTAAACCCTTTCAATGTAACTTTTTATAGGATTTTAAACCCTTTCAATCTTCTGTATCAGTCTGTATTACACTTCATGAATGAGATCCGGTTTGGGTTATTGATTCAACTTATACCTCACACATATATTTTAGTTTTCAAAACAGAAACACAAAACATCAAAGCAATTTGAGGAAGGCAATGCGGAAGGGTACGATTACTAGATAAAAAAATTATTAAAATAACCTTTAACGTCTGTTGATGTAAGGACTGACGTTAAAAGTGAAGTGACTCACTTTTAACGTCAGTTCCATAAAGAACTGACGTTAAAACGTTCACTGTTAACGTCAGTTGTTTATTGAACTGACGTTAAAAGTGAGTCACTTCACTTTTAACGTCAGTCCTTAAAACAACTGACGTTAAAATTGAATTAATGAAGTCTGATATTTACAAAACTGCCACCGCCCCCTTTTTAACGTCTAGCTTTTGGTTAACTGACGTAAACATTTACCGTCTAATGTATATTTTCCACTAGTGATGGGTGAAAACAAAGGGGGCGTTTGGGTAAACAACTTAATTAAGAGCTTATCATATAAGACCTTATCGCATGAGAGCTTATGCCATAAACACTTAAAGAAAGCCAATTTAACGCGCTGTCGCGCACGCGTCAAAAGATGAGCGGTTAGTAAAAATGTAGTTTAGTGTGCGACAACTCGGGTATCGTATCACAAGGACTCTTGTAGTGCTATTATCGCAGAAAATCAATTTTCTTGGGGGGTGTTTGGTTTGAAATTGATTGGAAAACAGAGTGAAAACAGAGCATAAAAAAACAGAGCAAATTACGTGATTATCAAATGAGACTAAGACGATCAATCTGCTGTTTCGTTTCCCACTATCATCGGTTCATGTAATTTCATGCCCTAAGCGGAGTCTAATCCCTTTTCGATTGTAGCATCGATTAACAAGCGAAACCGACGCTACGGGACATATATTCCTAATTCCGAATTAAGCAAACGGATGAAGCCCTTCGTGAATTAAGCAAACACGAATTGAACGCACGCGAATTAAGCAAACGCGATTAAGTTTAGGAATATAAAATCATCGAAAATAAATCAACACTGATTCGATACAAACTGAATTAAGCAAACAGAGAATAACGAATAGCATTGAAAGAGAGAAGGGAATTAAATCAGAAATTACAAGACCTCAAGTGTTGGCGGAAGCCGATTACAGCAGATCAACCTAGGGAGATTAGTTCTCCATCAAAAACGCAATATAACCAGAGAAATTCGAAAACAAGGATTAGCAAAAAGATCCTTCTGTTCTGCCCTAAACAGCTATTTATAACTTTCAGAAACTGCGCAGTCTTGCGAGGCGAGTGGCCTCTCGCGAGGCGAATATTAAAATGGCGCCTTCTTGAATTTGTATTCTCGCGAGGCGAGCGTGATTCTCGCGAGGCGAGTCTTCAAAACCTGGGTTGTCACAGCCGTGATGCCTATCACGGCCAGGCCGTGATGGTCTCTGTCTTCGGGTGCTTATCTGTCATGGCCGTGACCTTCATCACGGCCAGGCCGTGATGGTCTCTGTCTTCAGGGGTTTCTCTTTCACGCCCGTGATGGGTGTCACGGGATGACCGTAATGCTTGCTGACTTCAGGCTCGCGAGGCGAGCAATAGCTCGCGGGGCGAGGCAGAGAACATGACTTTTCTGGCACTGGCTGGTCCTCACTCTCGCGGGGCGAGTATCTGCTCGCGTGGCGAGTGTTTCCAGATTGCAATTCCCATTGTTTCCTTCATTCCTTGGACTCTAAGTTAACCTGAAAACATGAAATAGCCATAAGTGCTTTATTTGACTCAAAAACTGACTAAATAACCCTAAAACTACTTAAGGGACTCAAAACCTTGCTTGAGGACAATCAAGCCTAATTTGGGTGAAAACGAGATATAATTGGCACAAAACCACGGTCATACTAGTCATAAAACTAGATGAGCCAGAGGCTTATCAAAATACCCCAAACTTGAACTTTGCTTGTCCCCAAGCAAACTAAAACTCAAAACGACTCAAGACTTGGCAAGCTAGAAGGATTTCAACCAATTCCGCACAAATTTCAAGCAATTCACCAAAACAATTTTCCTTCAATGTTCCCCCCCTTTTCAACAATGTAATCCCCACAATCATTTATTCTGAACATCTGAGAATTTCATCAATCAAACAATCATTAATATAAGTAGGGGATCTAAGTTACACACAAGAGGGAGATCACCAAATTCAAACAATCGCCTTCCTCACAAAGGGGTTTAGTGTTCACTCAATCTCTCAGTTTGTCTAGGCTGACAACATTTCACTCAGTTTCACTTTTAAGAGCACTTCCCATGAATTTGATTTTCATCTCAAAATGGTTCCCACGGAGAACATGCATGCAACATCAAAAGGTCTTTCAATGTTGTAATGGGGCCTGGCTAAGGGAATGATATACAAAGGTACTGGGCTGAAGTCCCTAGGAACTAAGAGAGCATGAAGCTGTTTACACATTGAATTTCCTACTCAAGTTCCTATTCTTATTCTTCTTTTTGCCTTGGGTGGCTACAGCTCTTTTCTTCTAATACCTTTCTTGACATTTGCAATTTTTTTTTTTTAAGATTTATTTTTGCCCTTTGGCTCCAACCTTTATTTTTTTCTTTTTCTCAATCCCCAACAACACATCATATCCCTGTAGCCACCCCAAACTTAGTTTCTTGCAACCATTCTCTTGCTAAGCTTCCATGCTCTCCTAATCCTAAGATCGAGTTAACATGGTTTTTCCAGATTCAGGCTCATAACATAAGGTCATCATGAAACAATAGGCTAATTAGGCTCAAAGGGGCTAACTAGGGAACATGCATTAGGGACTGGTTCAATTTAGGCCAAGTAGTTAATTTTAAAGAAAATTGCCTTAATCATTTGATTCAAACCATGAAGAGATTCAAGCAAATTCGGGAAAGTGCAACTTGAAAGTGATTCACACAATCAAAAACATGTTGGAGGCTCAAATCCTCACCCGGACATTCATGCAAATTGTTTGACCGAGATTCTATCCCTAGTGTGTGCACCCTATCACCCCAAACTTATCATAAATCATGCTCTCACAACAAAATATCTCAAAGTTCAGTTTTCAATTTTTCAAATGGGGATCACAATTTCCAAATTTCAAAAACCTAGGGGGGAAACATCAACATAAATCATGCCATCAATCTGTGCTAAATCAACCAAAACCTACCAAGCTTGCCGACACAAGACACACATGCTCTTGAGCTTCTCAAATTATTCAAGAGCGAAAAGAAAACACAACAAAACACAAAACACAACAAAACAAACGGTTCCCTCCCCCACACTTAAAACATACATTGTCCTCAATGAACAACACAAATATCAAAACAGAGTGAGGGAAAGGAAAGGGTGCTCCCTGATCAGGTTGCAGTGTAGGTGGGCTCCCCCAAAGAGAGCTCCTCAACAGTAGCATCCACAGGTCCCGAGCTCTCATGAAATAGCTTCAGCCGCCGCCCGTTAACTTTGAATGCCTTGTTGCTACCTGCACTTTTAATCTCTACTGCACCATGAGGAAAAACATTAGTAACAACAAATGGTCCAATCCACCGGGACCGAAGTTTCCCAGCCATCAATTTCAGGCGGGAGTTAAACAGTAAAACCCGCTGACCCACAGAGAATTCCTTCCTAGCAATCAACCTATCATGAAAGTGCTTGGTTTTCTCCTTATAAATCCGAGAGCTCTCATAGGCTTCTAGCCTAAGCTCTTCAAGCTGCTGTAACTGGAGTTTCCTTTCAATACCAGATTTTTGCATTTCCAGATTACATCACTTGACCGCCCAATAAGCACGGTGCTCAACTTCCACAGGGAGATGGCATGCCTTGCCGAATACAAGCCTAAAGGGGGACATCCCTATCGGCGTCTTGAAAGCGGTCCTCTGAGCCCAAAGTGCGTCTTCTAGACGGCGGCTCTAGTCCTTTCTATTCGGCTGCACAACTTTCTCTAGGATTTGTTTTATCTCCCTGTTGGAGATCTCAGCCTGGCCATTTGTCTGAGGATGGTAAGCAGTGGAGACTCTGTGCACAACCCCATACTTCCGGAGTAGAGCCTCCATGGTGCGGTTGCAGAAATGAGTGCCCTGGTCACTGATGATGGCACGAGGGATGCCGAACCTGCAAAAAATATTGGACCTAACAAAATTTGCAACAACTTTAGAATCGTTAGTCCTAGTGGGGATAGCTTCGACCCACTTTGAAACATAGTCAATAGCCAAGAGAATGTAAAGAAAGCCAAAAGATGCAGGGAAAGGACCCATAAAGTCGATCCCCCACACGTCAAACACCTCACAGAAGAGCATGGGTTGCTGTGGCATTTCACTCTTGCGAGTGATGGCTGTACCTGCTTTGTCGACACTCCTTACAAGTCCGATACACCTCATAAGCATCTCTAAAGATGGTGGGCCAATAAAAACCAGAATCTAGGACCTTTCTCGCAGTCCTCTGTGGCCCAAAGTGTCCCCCTACTTGAGAGGCATGAGAAAAGTGTAAAATAGACTCAATCTCATAGTCGGGGACACATCGCCTAATCACCTGATCACTACAAAACTTCCAAAGAAATGGATCGTCCCAAACATAATACTTGGCGTCGCTCTTTAGTTTGTGGATTTGTGACCTAGTTGCTCTGTCGGAAAGACACCAAAGAATGGGTAATTCACAAGGTCGGCAAACCAAGGGGTAACGCCATGCAATCAGAAAAGCTGCTCATCAGGAAAGTCATCCTGAATGGGGAAAGGATCCTCATCCCTCTCTATCCTACTCAAGTGATCAGCCACTAAATTTTCAGCTCCACTCTTGTCCTTTATCTCTACATTAAACTCTTGGAGCAACAACATCCACCGAATCAACCTCGGCTTTGCTTCGTGGCTTCTTCAATAAGTATTTCGAGCTGCATGGTCAAGTGAAAACAATAACCACGGAACCTAGCAAATATGATCTAAACTTATCGAGAGCAAAAACAACTGCTAGGAGTTCCTTTTCAGTGGTGGTGTAATTACATTGTGCAGCATCTAAAGTCCTAGAAGCATAGTAAATGACATGTGCAGACTTGCCTACCCTTTGTGCCAGGACCGCCCCACAAAGATAGTTAGAAGCATCACACATGAGCTCAAAAGGGAGGGTCCAATCGGGAAGGGCTGGATGATGGGGGTAGAGGTCAATGCCTTCTTCAAGAAGTCGAACGCCTTCTTGCGGTTATCATCAAAGCTGAATATGGCATCATTCTTGACAAGTTCGACAGAGGGAGAGCTATCTTCTTTGAAGTCCTTAATAAAGCGCTCGTAGAAACCTGCATGACCAAGAAAAGAACGAATCTCGCGAACGCAAGATGGGTAAGGCAATGTGGAAATCACATCAATTTTAGCAGGATCTACTTGAGATACCCTCTCTAGAAATAACATGCCCCAAAACAATCCCCTGTTCAACCATAAAATGACACTTTTCATAGTTCAACACAAGATCAGTTTCAATACATCTTTCTAAAACCAAATTCAGACTATGCAAGCATGCATCAAATGAGGAGCCATATACTGTGAAATCATCCATGAACACTTCCATGCAATTTTCAATAAATTCAGTAAAAATGCTAATCATGCATCTCTAGAAAGTGCCAGGAGCGTTGCAAAGGCCAAATGGCATCCTCCTATAGGCAAACGTGCCGAAGGGGCACGTGAAAGTGGTCTTCTCCTGATCCTCCGGTGCAATGTGGATCTGGAAGTATCCGGAGAAGCCATCGAGAAAACAGTAGTGGGATTTACCGGCCAGCCGTTCGAGCATCTGATCGATGAACGGCAAAGGAAAGTGATCCTTTCGAGTGGCCTGGTTCAACCTCCTATAGTCAATACAGACTCTCCAGCTATTCTGGACTCTAGTGGGGACAAGCTCATTGTTTCGAGTGCCTTGTTGGAAGATGAACCTTGAATCTCATTTACACCCCTTGTCTCGACAGAGTTGCTCCTGGTTGTGAACTGCTGGGAGTTTAATGACATATTCTCAATCAATTGCTTCGCAGCAGCTGGAGTTTTATCGACGAGTGCTCCTCCACTAGCGGCATCCAAAATATTTCTGTCCATTGGGAGCAATCCCTCATAAAAATACTGAATAAGGAGCTGCTCAGAAATCTGGTGTTGAGGGCAGCTAGATACCAACTTCTTGAACCTCTCCCAGTACTCAGCCAATGACTCATTGCTTTGCCTGATGCCACATATCTCCTTTCTGATGGAAGCAGCTTTGGAGGCAGGGAAGTATCTTTCCAGGAAAACCTTCTTCAGATCATTCCAAGTTGTAACAGAATTTGGCTCCAAATAATATAGCCAATCCTTTGCAGCGCCTTCAAGGGAGAATGGGAAGGCTCGCAATTTGATATGGTCTTCAGTAATGCCTTCCGGCCTCAAGGGTGTAGAGCAGACCACCTGGAATTCCTTCAAATGCTTATGTGGGTCCTCACCTGCAAGACCACTAAATCTTGGCAACAAGTGTATTAAACCAGATTTAAGTTCAAAAGGAGCAACCACACCAGCATAGTCAATACACAACCCATTGTAGTTAACATCAGGGGCATCAAGCTGCCTCAATGTCCTTTGGTCACCCATGTTATCAAGAACAGGTTCAAAATCAGAATTACCACTAGTGCTTGCCCGAATTGCCCTACGGCGTGTGTGCAGTGTTCTTTCAATTTCGGGATCAAAATCACACAAGTCAGGACAAGTAGACCTAGTGGCCAGTCTAATTCAAAACAAAACGAAAAAAAAGAAAGCGAGAACAACAAACAAGAGTCCCCGGCAACGGCGCCAATTTAACGCGCTGTCGCGCACGCGTCAAAAGATGAGCGGTTAGTAAAAATGTAGTTTAGTGTGCGACAACTCGGGTATCGTATCACAAGGACTCTTGTAGTGCTATTATCGCAGAAAATCAATTTTCTTGGGGGGTGTTTGGTTTGAAATTGATTGGAAAACAGAGTGAAAACAGAGCATAAAAAAACAGAGCAAATTACGTGATTATCAAATGAGACTAAGACGATCAATATGCTGTTTCGTTTCCCACTATCATCGGTTCATGTAATTTCATGCCCTAAGCGGAGTCTAATCCCTTTTCGATTGTGGCATCGATTAACAAGCGAAACCGACGCTACGGGACATATATTCCTAATTCCGAATTAAGCAAACGGATGAAGCCCTTCGTGAATTAAGCAAACACGAATTGAACGCACGCGAATTAAGCAAACGTGATTAAGTTTAGGAATATAAAATCATCGAAAATAAATCAACACTGATTCGATACAAACTGAATTAAGCAAACAGAGAATAACGAATAGCATTGAAAGAGAGAAGGGAATTAAATCAGAAATTACAAGACCTCAAGTGTTGGCGGAAGCCGATTACAGCAGATCAACCTAGGGAGATTAGTTCTCCATCAAAAACGCAATATAACCAGAGAAATTCGAAAACAAGGATTAGCAAAAAGATCCTTCCTTTCGCTCTAAACAGCACTATTTATAACTTTCGAAATCTACGCGATCTTGCGAGGCGAGTGGCCTCTCGCGAGGCGAATATTAAAATGGCGCCTTCTTGAATTTGTATTCTCACGAGGCGAGCGTGATTCTCGCGAGGCGAGTCTTCAAAACCTGGGTTGTCACAGCCGTGATGCCTATCACGGCCAGGCCGTGATGGTCTCTGTCTTCGGGTGCTTATCTGTCATGGCCGTGACCTTCATCACGGCCAGGCCGTGATGGTCTCTGTCTTCAGGGGTTTCTCTTTCATGCCCGTGATGGGTGTCACAGGATGACCGTAATGCTTGCTGACTTCAGGCTCGTGAGGCGAGCAATAGCTCGCGGGGCGAGGCAGAGAACATGACTTTTCTGGCACTGGCTGGTCCTCACTCTCGCGGGGCGAGTATCTGCTCACGTGGCGAGTGTTTCCAGATTGCAATTCCCATTGTTTCCTTCATTCCTTGGACTCTAAGTTAACCTGAAAACATGAAATAGCCATAAGTGCTTTATTTGACTTAAAAACTGACTAAATAACCCTAAAACTACTTAAGGGACTCAAAACCTTGCTTGAGGACAATCAAGCCTAATTTGGGTGAAAACGAGATATAATTGGCACAAAACCACGGTCATACTAGTCATAAAACTAGATGAGCCAGAGGCTTATCAAAGGGGCATGAGAGGATTCAAATAGTGAAAAACACGGAGAAGGTGTTTAATGCATAAGCTCTTACGATAATTCCATAAGCTTCTTCCAGTGACTTATGAAAATAAGTCAAAAACTCCTTATGGGATGACATAAGTTATTTTTATAAGCTCTGTCAAACACACTGCATAAAAGTTTATGTCATCAGATAAGTTAAAAGGAGCTTAAATAAGCTCTTCCAAACACCACCAAGACGTGTTTGTGCACCTTGCCCATGTGTCCAACTGTACTTGTTGCTGGATTTAGGTCCTGTTTTTCGTCTTCTATTTGTGTGGTATGCACTTTATCAACAAGATGACCTAAATATGATTTCTCTTCTTTAATCAGAAAGGTTAATTGGGACCATTCTTCATTACCCTATTACATTCCTTTGTCCACTTCGTTTGTAACCCATTTTTTTTTAATGTTTCGCTGTCCTTAGTGTATTATATACACTTCATCATTAATATTTGACACAGATGAATACGTGGTTTAACCTCTTTCTCTCCGACCAGTCTAAGGCATTTACCATGATCACCAAGGTTTTAAATCTATGTCCGAAATCGTAATAGGGATTGCGATGTTACGGTTTTAGTAGTCTTCAAAATCGTATCACGACGACATTTTTTCACAATTGTCTACAATAACAAAAAAAAAATATAATGTGATCACAACCGTGACTGTAATTTAAAATCTTGATGATCACCATTAACGACCATTAGTAATATTGTATCCCAAATGAAGAAAAGATACAATACATACTTCAGTTTTAGTCGTTTTTTACACATTTGTACATGCTTATCCGAACACCACTGGTATAAATGTTGTTGTTGTCTAAGGTGCACCACCCATAAAAGTGGTGTAGTGGTGCACCACCCAAGTGTCACATTATGATCCACTTATTTTGCCAAGTGTGTTAGTGAGAGTGAGCTTGACTTTTCAACAATTTTTGTAGTCAAAGATGTATTTATCCTTATATTTTGATTTTTGTCTTGTATTTTGTCACGAATATTAAGTATTTAAAATGAAATGACAATTAAGATGGATTATTTGTCATCTCAAATCAAGTTGTCGTCCACGGCACAACAACAACCACCACCACCAAGCCACCCCCTCTGTCTCTCTAATAACCCCATCCCCGCCATAAAGAAACTTCCCAACATCTCATCACCCCTCCACACCTCCTTCTCCTTCTCCTCCATGGAATGGCAACCCAGTAGCAAGAATACGATGTCGTGGGTTTCAATATGAGACGAAGAACAAAATAGAACAAAGGAAACAGAGTTCACTAACTCCCTGCAAAGGAAGGCATAGCTTACTAGCTTCTCCAAGTCAGTTTTGCAAGACAGAACGACCATCTTTTAGCCATAGAAGTCACACCCAACGCTTCCCGATTTGGGGATATCTTTATCACTAACGCCCAAAATGCCCAATGCTTAGTCCTTAGATTTGCACTCAAGATTTGGGATATGAGGTTTTCTTTACAATCTTCAAGAAATCAACATCCTCGTCAGACATGGTATCGGAGCCGTGGGATCGAGATGTTACCGGAGGAGTTGATTGTGAAGTACGGAGGCAACGACGGCAGTTGCAGGTTCCAATGGAGGCGGCGGCTCAGACGGTTAGGGTGACAGAGTCGGTGCGCACTGGTCTTTAAGGTGGTCGAGCGGTGATGCGGAGTGAGCGGATCTGATTGGGCAGTGGTTGACGGCGGAGCCGCGTCACCAGTGGAGGAGAAGGGACTAGTGCGCGTCTGGTCCAGCGCGACATAGATTATGGAGCTCGCGGTCTGATGTGGCTGGAACGCAGCGGTGTAGTGGGAAGTGATGCATTTTCAATATATTAATTATTTGTATTCTTTCTAATATATAATTACAAATGCCAATGTCTGACATATTATGCAAGATGACTTCCATCACCTCTGCGACGATGCTACTAGTCAGGGGCAGGAGCACTCTGCTGCCTCTGATAATGCCATTTTCTTAGAAGTGGTTGGCGGGGAAAATAAGAAGGGCCGTGTATTGGCCTCGGTCAGCTTGGGGATCAGTTCGTGGCCACATTAGCGCTACGCGGACATTCTGATCCCAGTCCCGACCCAGACGTCAGATAGGTCATCCCTAACATGAATGATGAAGTCGTGGCGAAGGATAACGAGATACGGGATTTGCGAGAGCACGCACGACATCAGGACAGTCGCATGCGGAAGCAGAATAGTCGCATGGAGGAGATGTTTAGGTACTTGGGATTCCGACCTGGCAGTTCTGGATCCGATGACACACACGTCGAGGATCACCATGCTGATATCGCCGCTGTTGCTAATATCGCCGCTGCTGCTACTTATGACGCTACTGCTGATGCCGCTGCCACGGATGACACTGACCTTAGCCCACTCCCCTCACCCCCTCTTCACGTAAATTAGTTTTTTGGTATTTGTATGATACGTTAACTATTACATTTGTACTTATCCATTTTTATTTATATTTTTTATTTGAATATTTATTGAATTAAATGCTTTAATATGAGTTTTATTTAATTTTAATTAATTTTATTTTATTCTTATTAATTTTATTTTATTATTCTCTGGAAAAAAAAAATTAGCGACCGAATTCAATTCGGTTGCTAAATTCCACAGTGACCGAAATTAATCCGTCTCTAAAATATGACCTTTGGATGACTTAGCGACCGCTAAATTTAAATATTCGGTCGTTGAATTTAGTCCCTTGAATGATAAGGTGACCAATGTTAGCGACCAATTTATGACCATTCGACGACCGAAAATTTCAGTCACTAATTAGTGACCGACACCAATTCGGTCGCTATATAGTTTAGCGACCAGGGTTTTAGCAACTGCTGGTGGTTGGTCGCAAATTTGATCACTAAGTTATTTAGCTACCAAAAATCATTAAATAGCGACCGGATTTTTCTGTCACTAAAACTATTTTTTCTTGTAGTGAGAGCTAAAGCTTGCGGGAATACTTTGATATGTCATTGGGGAGTTAAATGCCCTGATTATGGTGGTTCATAAAAAAATTAACAAATTTTCTTGATCCAACTTCTCTAGTTAGAAGAATGTCATCATTAGATGTGTGAAACCACTGCATCATTTGACCCCACCTTAAATGAACTTGTCAATATCTTGTGCTTACAATATAATTAACAATTTATTCGATACATTTATAAGCAAAACAAATGATTATATTTTTATAATTTGTACTATTTATTATTAATAAAGGAACTCGAAATCCATATATTAAAAGTAGTGTTTATATGATGATAGTATATTTAATAATCTTTTGTTGGCCCAAGAAAATTAGAGATTTAGTTAGTTACATCAATTAGGAAGTTAATTACTACTCTCGATAGTTATATAAGCACCTCTTGAATTGTTATGAGATAACTTTTCTCATTTATGATGACCCCCCGACTTAACTCATCGAAATTTGTTTGGAACAAAAAAAAAAAACTTTTTTCATTTATAACATTTTACTCCTTTCAATTAATACAGTTTTAGATTTTTCTCTCTTCTTCTTTCATGGATGCCATGTTTTTGTAACAAAGAATAGAAAAAATTACATTTTAACTTTATTAGGTCATGGATGAAATTTCATTTTCAAGTGACACTGAGTTGAAATATTGTGAACACAAAATGATATTCGGAAACTAACATTGTCTGTGACAAGGTATTTAATCTGGTAACTAAGGATCGATAATATGCCTCGAAATTGCATCGCATGACAATTTCTATAACCGATCAATTATTCTCTGAGAAATCTCTACATCACCATGGAGATTATCTGGAGCAGACTTATCGCGATCGTCCAGTCCGGGCGTCGTGAAAAAGATATAAAAAATATAGGAATCGTCATCAATATTTTATTTGAAAAAAATATTGGAAAAATCATTTGTTTTAAGGAAACTGGTCTTAAAAAAAGAGTAAGAGATTTGAGCTTGAGAGTCGGTTGAGAGTAGGAAAGGTGTTAGCATCCTATATCACCCATTTAAAAACGGTACCTCAAGTTAATTGTGCAAAAATTTTTTAATAATTTTTGAAAATATTTGTTTCTAACCCACTTTTTTAAATAATAGAAAAATATAAACACAACGAAAAGGAAAATTAAATTTTGGCTTAACAGAATGATTGATTCTGCTCCTACGTATTCTCGGGTGCGAT
This sequence comes from Sophora flavescens, assembly GCA_030762895.1. Taxonomy (NCBI): domain Eukaryota; kingdom Viridiplantae; phylum Streptophyta; class Magnoliopsida; order Fabales; family Fabaceae; genus Sophora; species Sophora flavescens. The sequence goes on from CM061064.1 coordinate 187,570,615, forward strand.
TGGAAACTCAAAGCCGTGATCTTATAGAAAATGTTTGATTGGATGGTTGATTTTAATTTTTTGGAAAAAGAAATGATTTTTTTATAATTTTGAAAAAGGGATTTTATTTTAAAAATAAATTCACTCGTACAGGGTCCAAGATAGTAATGCTATACAATAAACCCTTACAACTCATACGATACTTGAGGATGAAAATTCATACATCAACATCGTAGATTGGTGCATGAATTCAAAATATTTTTTTATTTTTTATAAACTTATGTTAGAAGAGTAGATTGAAAATATTTATTAGAAAAAGAAATCCACTATTGCACAGAATTAAAGATAGCGAAGTTATACGATGAACCCTTACAATTCATACGACACTTAAGGATAAAAATCATATATCAATGTGAATTCAAAAGATTACTTTTTCATTTTTATCACTTTTTTGTTTTAAAACAAAATTCTTCTTTTAAATTTTTTTTTACTAAAACATTTTTCCTAAAAGAGGAAGAATCTGACCCAAATTTGAAAGGGTCCATATCGGTAAAAAAATTGAGAACACATTTGTTTTTTGTTGGAATCTTATGCATTGGCCCAAACTTTATAAGAAAACAAAAAAAAAAAAACAAAAGAAGAGACCTAGTAGTTAGCCCAATGGAAAAAAAAAAAAAAAAAGGACCTGCTACCTAGAGTGAAAGAGGCCTAACCGAAGTTTCTAGTGAAGGGCGAAAACAAGAGGAACATATGGGGTCTTTTGTTTTGAACATACGTGTTTGTATCTGCATATGAGAGAGAGCGTGCGTTTTCATACTAATGATGACCCAATGGGACTCGTGATTACAAAGGGCAAAAACTAGATAGAGAATATCGCAGAAGGGGGTGAAGAAAAATGGCTCTCCTTTGATGGCCTTATTGATTGCCTAGTTTAAGAGTCTAAAAGGCTCGTAACTTGGATGGCTGGAGGGTAACATATAGATGAGGGCGCTTTGGAAGTTGAGTTGCAGAGGGGTGTAGGGAGATAAGAGGGGTGGGTGGTGATTTTTTTCCGTAAAGAGGGAATTAATTAGAGGAGATAGGTTTTTAAGGGTAATTTAATAATAAAAAAATTTAAAATAAATTGTGTGTGGGTGGATGTTTATGTGTAGGGGAGATGAGAGATAAGAGGGGTGGGTGGTGATTTTTTTCCGCAAAGAGAGAATTAATTAGAGCACATAGGTTTTTTAAGGGTAATTTAATATTAAATTTTTTAAAAAAATTTGTGTGTAATTGGATATGTATGTGTAGGGATGTAGGTAACAGTCCAAAAAAAGAACTCAATGATTAAACGGACAAAAACAAAATAAAGGATCCTTCTCTTTACCCCACAATTTTTTCAAAAAACACTTTAATATCCCTAAAACACCCCTGACTCCACCTATATATGATAACATTGTAGCAATTGTGACGAGGAAGAAGCAACACCGCCACCACCAGTGCATCGACACAGCCGACGCTGCAACGAAGAAATCTGACCGAATGAGGGTTTCAATTACCAAAAGCACTCTCTGGGATTTTTATGAAGTTTTGAATTAAATGCCTCTTCCACCTACTTCTTTCTTCTCTCTCTTCTTTGTTTTTTAACCTCTTTTAAATTTTAAAGGACTCTTATCAGTAATAGATCACAAAAATGACAAGTGCATATCTCCTCTTTTCTCTATTTGGGGTCTTTTTTGGTATCTTGGACTTAGTTTACTTGAAAGGCACATTCTTTGGGATTGCATTTATGTTCTTTGGGCACACTTACAACCCATCTCTCCATATCCGTTAGTTTTTTCCCCTCATTTCTACAACTTGCTTTACGAACTGAAGGAGAAGGTGGAAGGCCAGACGTCGGCAACGGCAGCGGAGTCTTTCCATGGTTGACGACCTGCTGGGCGGAGGTCGTGAGACACAGTGATCTGCGGACTAAAGTTAAATAATGAGTACCGTACCATTAATGAATGAGCGTTACTGGTGTATTTGGTGGGGTGCGGTGGGGTGGGAGAAGGAGAAGGAGGAAAGAGGAAGAAGATGAAGGGGAACAGTGGTGTATTAAGATAAGTGGGGGTATTCTAGAAATATTAAAATGTTTTTAAATAATTTGTGGTGTATAGGAAATTTTTGTTGTGCAAAAAAAATTTTTCAAAAAAAAAAACTCTCAACACAAAAAAAAACATCAGTGAAACATATCCATTATTTCTAAGGTCCAAATAACCAAACCCAAAACAAATCATTAATAATAAAAAGTAACATAAAAATTAAGAGAAACAAAGTCAGGAACTTTTGTTCCTCTCCCACGTTACTAAATGAAATAGGTAAAGAGAGCTGTGATGGCAGATCTGTGCAGCGGTAGTGGGGAGCAGTGCGACGGAGGCGAGTGGCGAGGACGCGAACGGCGGTGACGAGCGTATCTGGTTCGGGTCGTGATGACGAGGAATGGGGCTGCAACAATGGAGCTGGGTGGCGCGATGGTGGTCGTGACAGAACTGAATGACAATCACTACAAGAAAAGAGGTAATTTCCGACGGACTATTACCGACGAACGTCAATTCCGTCGGTAATGAGGCGATTTCGGACGAAAAATGGCGTCGGTAATCATGAATATGAAAAGCCAACGATATTACCGACGGGATGACCGTCGGTAACCTTACATACGGATATTCCGTCAGTAACTCCGTCGGAAATGGTGGCGCGAATCTGTAATATTTTGGCACGTGAATGTACAAGCCGTCGGTAATTACCAACGGTCGGTTCCGTCGAAAACTATGTTTTACATTACCGACGGACCTGCCCATCGGTAATCCAAAAATTTGAATTACCGACGAAATAAGCCGTCGGAAACTGGTTCATTAAGTGCAACCGAAAACCTTTCTCCCTCACTTTCCCTTTCTTCCCCTCTTTTCCTCTCCCTCTCCCTCTCCCCGATTCTCTGTCTTCTCCTTGCACCGCTGCCTCCCTGCCACCGCCGCCTCCACCTTGCACCACCTCTCTTATTCTCTTCTCTCTTTCTCTCTGCTCTCCTTCTCCTCCCGCGCCCCCTACCCATCGCCACTGTCTTCTCTTCTCCTCTGCGAGCCCCACCACCACCGACGCCACCACTTGCTCCCTCACTACCAGACTCATCAGCCACTACCACCACCATCTTCCTCCCCCACTGCCAGCAGCAACCTTACCTAGGTAAGTATTTAGTTTTTGAATTTTCATTTTCTAGAATTAAATGTTTAATTTTTTAATTAAGTGTTTACTGTTTAATTAGTGATGATGCTAATTTGTTTGTTACGGAGTTGCTGTTATACCATCATCACCATCACTGCAGAGGAGCCACCATTGTCTGCACTGCCAGGTGCCTATTTTATTGAATTTACATTTTTTTTGAACTTTTTTGAAATTGTTTATTTAGTCAATTGTTTAATGATATGAAGTGTAGGATATTGTTTATTTTTGGACTGATTGTACAATTATATTTTGTTGATTTGGAAGTGTAGGAATTTGTGATTTTGATTTATAATTAATGTAGGATTTTAATTCTTATTGTAGCTAATATTTTACTATCATATTAATTGATGCAATTAAATTTCAATTAATAAAATTAATTAATTGAAATAATGAATTAACTAAATAACTTAAGAATAATGAAGCATCTATCAAATTAAGTAATGATTTGAAGCAGTAAATTAATTAATCGAAGAAGTGTTTCAAATATCCAAAGTGTTACCGTGGCGAATGGAATCGATGGCTAGGTGTTAGTGAGCGAGAGTATCAAACACAATTATTTGAATTAATTTTTGTAATAATTAATATAAATTACACATTAAATAAATATTAATCAAAGATGAGATGACTAGGTACTCATGACGCCTCGGAGAGCATGGACGAGGCAGAGGTCGTGATTAAAACAGATAGTGTAAACAAAGTTGCATACTTACATAACAATAAATTCAAATAATTAATTATATTTAAATAAATAATATTTATATAATTAGTTAACTAATTCAATAAAATACTTTAATAATTAAAATTAATTTAAAAAATAAATGATATAATAAAAAGTTAGATGAATAAGTATATGATTTTTTTTTGTTAATGCTTTGTTTCTGATGGTTGCTTAAAGTTTTATTTTTTTTAGAGTACAATTATTATACGTAGTTGAGAAAAACCGTAGTTTCCCGTTCAAGGTTCAATATTATTGAGCATGTGTACTCGTGGTCATGGTATCGCTCATTTTATTGAATCCTGAATTGTCCAATTAGGACAGTTTGGGAAGAAACTTTTTCTCCACTGATATACTAGTTACTCGATGATTCTCATTTGTGAAATAGTTGATTAAATTCCGGGTCGAAGCATTTCCTTTTGTTCTCCGGGTCCATACTTGACCGTGGTATTTCACCGCGGTCAAGTCTTATACTTGGAGACCCATGGGAGATGCTGTCGAAATTTCGTCAGCTATAAGACATGAGAAGTGATGAGTAACTAGTATAATATAGTGGTGAAATTTTTTTTCCTCGAATGGGATAGGGCCACACCTTTTAAGGAAAAGGGAGCGATTCAGGGTTATAGTATCATGTTTAAAAATACTTCAATTTATCTGAAAATGCAGAAGGATGGAATATTATCCCTCGAACCGTAGTCGGGTGTATGATAGGAACGAGTCTGGGAGACGACTTCTGAAACAATCATTTGTAGCTGGATTTGAGGAGTTTATATCCAAAGCAAAGCAACATTGTGATTATGCCGAATAGGGGGGGATTAGATGTTCGTGCACAAAGTGCAATTGTATGGCTGTTTTGAGTGATGATGACGTGAAGTTACACCTATACCGACATGGGCTCAAGCCTAATTATTGGATATGGACTGATCATGGTGAGGAGTTGCCGGATATTGATTTGAATGAAGTCGGTGGTGACGTTCTTGAAATGGGTGCATCAGGCATTGGCTACCACGATGAATATATCTAACAACTCCAGTCAATGCATATGATAGTCGATGATTGTCTTGGGCAACATGGGAATTTTGAGGCGGATGAGTCTAATGACATGGAAGAGCCTCCTAATGAATCGACACAGATTCTACAATCTATTGTTAGAGACAAATAAGCCATTGTTTGAAGGGGCGTCAGATTCAAAATTATCAATTTGTGTTAGGCTTCTAGCTTGCAAGTCCAATTGGAATGTCCCGGAGCAGTGTTTGGAGTTCTTTTGTAAAATGCTTCAAGATGTGACACCCTTCAAAGAGTTGTTGCCAAAAAGTTATTATGATGCAAAGCAGTTGGTATCAAAACTAGGCTTGGGGGCTAAGAGGATTGATTGTTGTCCAAATGGGTGCATGCTATATTATGGTAGTCAGTCTGGCACAAATGACAGTGCGTTGGAAGAATGTAAATTTTGTCAGACACCCATATACCACGTTCAAAGTAGTGACCATAGTAAGAGGAAACCAGTTCCTGCGAAGGCAATGTTCTATCTGCCAATAATTCCAATGTTCTATCTGAAGAAGTTGTGGGATGGTGTGCTGACTTATGATGTTTCAAAGAAGCGATACTTTGTGATGAGGGGATCACTGATGTGGACTGTCAATGAGTTTCCTGCATATGGCATGCTCTATGGTTGGGGGACCCACGGTAAATTGGCATGCCCGTATTGCATGGAACATGGAAAGTCTTTTACCCTTAGATATGAGGCAAAAGTTCCAGGTTTGATTCGCATCGTCGGTTCTTAGATCCTGACCATCCCTTCCGAAGAAACGTCCGAGCATTCAAAAAGAACCAGACAGAAGAGGAAGGCCCACCACCTTTGTTGACTCCTGAACAAATATGGGGTCGGGTTAGAGATCTTCCTAAAGTCACTAAAGTCGGTGTATCAAAATTACCCGGGTATGGAGAATGGCATAACTGGACAAAAAAAAGTATTTTTTGGGAACTATCGTACTGGAAGGATAATCTTTTAAGATATAGCCTTGATGTGATGCATATTGAGAAGAATTTCTTTGACAACATTTTTAACACGGTTATGAATGTGTCTGGCAAGACGAAGGACAACGATAAGGCAAGGATGGACATAGCTCTGTACTGTAGATGAAAGGATTTGGACCTGAAGCCACGGCCTAATGGAAAATTGGTCAAACCAAAAGCTTGTTACACTCTAACCACCAATGAAGCGAAGTCAATTTGTCGGTGGTTAAAAGACCTTAGGACCCCTGATGGTTTATTCCTCTAATTTGGCACGATGTGCTGAAGTAAGAATAGGGAGGCTTCATGGGATGAAAAGTCATGATTGTCATGTATTCATGGAGTGTTTGCTTCCTATTACTTTCGGCTCACTGCCCCAGCATGTTTCGAACCCGCTTACAGAAATCAGTCATTTCTTTAAAGATATATGCTCTGCAACTTTAAGAGCGAATGGTCTGACGAAGATGGAAGAAATCATTCCAATAATTCTATGCAAGATGGAGAGGGTTTTTCCCCCAGTATTTTTTGACTCAATGGAACATCTCCCTGTCCATCTTGCATATGAAGTGAGGCTTGGTGGACCAGTACAATATAGGTGGATGTATCCGTTTGAAAGGTAATTTTATTATATTTTGACATTTCAATAATTAGTGACCATTTAATAATGCCTTGTCACCGATGTTTTTTATTACTTAGATTCATGGGCGGCTCTAAAAGATCAATTAAAAATAAGGCTAGGGTGGAAGGATCAATTTGTGCGTCTTACTTACATCGTGGGACAACCTGTCATTGATCCCACTATTTCAACAACTTTATGTTGGCACCAAGACACGTTAGGAATGAGGTAGATGCTGATAATGCAGGGTATCCTTATATGCTATCCGTATTTAACCTTCCTGGCCGTCTTGCTGGCAAGTAGCTTACTTACTGGTTAACTGATGAGGAGTATGCATCGGCCCATGTTCATGTCTTGATAAATTGCACAGAGGTGAAACCATACCATGAGTAAGTCTTAACGACCTATTTTTGAAATAATGTATCACATGTTATTATAATTTCTCCTTTAACACATAGTACACATTTTATTTGTCAGTATGTTCCTTCAAATTAATCAATTAAGTGAACAAGATGGTTCTGCTCGTACACATGCAGATTTTCCTGAATGGTTCAAGCAACAAGTAAGTGAAATATGACGATGCAAACACTATATTAAGCTTAATTTTGCCTCTTGAAAAAAGTAATTATTTAATATGACTTGCCTATTCGTAGGTGTATCAACAACTGTTAAGCGTGACTAATCAGCACTTGAGAGATTTAGCGTATTAGCCCTATAGTTGTGTGAGATCATGTCATACATAATTTGTTAATGGGTACAAATTCCACATAGATGAATGGAACGTGGACAAAAAGACAATTAATAGCGGGGTTGTCGTACAGGGTGAAGATACCAGTGATTTTTATGGGGTCATAAAACACATATACGAGTTACAATACAATAATACTACTTATCCTAAAAAAGTAGTCTTATTTTATTGTAACTGGTTTGATCCATCAAGGACAGGCACAAAAGTGGATCCCAAGTATGGAACTGTGGATATTCGCATGGATAGAAAATATCAACAGTTTGATCCATTTATAATTGCTCAGAATGCAAAACAAGTTTATTATGTCCCTTATCAAGCAATGAGAACAGACAAACGAGGTTGGTGTGTTGCAGTCACCACCAAGCCTAAGGGCCGCATAGAAATCGATGATGCAGAGGATGAGACATCATTCAAGGGGGGATGAATCGTCACATGTCAATGAAGTAATTGAGGTTGGGTGAATTACTGCCATGTTGGGATCTGCAAATGAAGAGGAAGAAGTGGTCATTGGTAATCAGGCATCCATGCATGCATCATCAGAGGAAGAAATCCAAAGTGATGACTCAATGCAAGAAGAAAAAGAGTCGGACTTACAATCAGATGACAATACCGAGTTTGAATAGGAAGTTTACTATTATGTTATTTTTATTGTATTTTAAATATTTGATTATGCAATTAAATGTAAGACTTGGTAAATATTGTTCTATAAAAATAGTTGCTTAGAATAGACTGTTAAATGTCGATTACTTAATGTTTTTACACTAATTTGTAATTGTGTTATAAAAATAGATATGTCAGCATCAGGAGGACAGCCGCCCCGCCCCTCACTGCCTAGCGGTGATAAGGCGAAGTGGAAGGCTAAACGGGGACGATACACCGTGATGTCCCAGGTGCTTGCTTGCATTCCTGGAGGTCCTTCAGCACCCACCGCACCCACCCCCATCCCTACCACACCTACCCTATCGCCACCTACAGGAGCCTCCCCCACCCATTCTACACCATCCCCCACCCATTCTATAGCCTCACCGATCCGTACTACATCATCCCATACCCATACTACACTATCCCCGACCCACACTACCCCACCCTCCATCCATGTCCAGACCTCCACTGACTTTGAGCCACGACCCGCACTAGTCGGCTACTCGCCGCCCCCTACTGGACCCACACCACACCCATACCCAGCACCACCATCATCATCGACTGCGTCGGCCACACACCCAACAGGATTATCATTTATGCCGACTCCTGGGATGATGCCACAGTCGGACACGACCATTCCATCCTCATCATCCATGGTCGCATACGGTCACGACACGGCCGCGGTTGAGGACTTGCCTGAGTGTCTAGGGTTCCCGCACTTGAGGATCGACCATGGTCCGTCCTATTTCTGGATCGTAAGTTTACTTTAATTTAATGTTGTTTAAAAATAATTACTATATAATAAGCATATATTTGTTGGTTGCCATATTGTTGATTTAATAAAATTATGAATTTTTCAGCTTCATCCCATCGAAAGTGGGATCGAAGCACGTTATCTTCACCATCAAGGCGCAATATCGTCGCTTCTGGCCATCATGGGGGGTGATCCCCGGGCAGGATCGGGATCGTATCTTCAGACGATTCTGGGTAAGTTCTTGTTTATTAGTTCACGTAATTTTCCATTTATTTTATATATTTTTTTGTATAATGTTATTAATTGTTTTTTCTTTGTTAACACGAGCTTGTGCGCTGGTTGCCGGAGCATACCTCAGAGATACGTGTTATCTTTGACGACCGAGCAGCTGCTCGACTGAGGGACATGCTCTGGGAGCGTAGGGAGAGTCGGATACGTCCGGATTACATCGGGCCCAATATCTGGGCCCAACCGTGTGCGTACTGGGACACTCCAGCTTACAAGCTGAAGTGTGAACATGCGAAGAGAAATCGGGCTTCCGAGAATGGTGGGAGCATGCACACTGGTGGTTCTATTATCCACATGCAGCCTGCCATTTACATGGTATAAATTATAATAAAATATAAAAATAAATAAATAAATAATAATAATTAATTAATAAAATATAATTAATTAAATTAAAATTTAATAATAATTAATAAGTAAAATATAATATTTAATATTGAATATATAAATTTTAATAAAAAAATTAATAATTAATTATTAATATAAAACAAAATAAATAAAAAATAATTTAAAAAATAGAAAAAAACCTTGTTTCCGACGGATATTTCCGTCGGTAACTGTTGGTTACATTTTTCGACGGAATTTTCCGTCGGTAACTTTCACAAAGAGTTATCGAAGGAATTTCCGTCGGTAATTAAGGGTTCTGTGTGGCAAGTTTTCCCATGGTTAAATCCGTCGGAAATTTCCGACGGACAAACAAGAGCCGTCGGAAAGGCTTTCCTACGCTCCTATTACCGACGAAACTGTGTCCGTCGGAAATTTCGTCGGTAATGTCGTTTTCCGACGGGATTTCTTCATTTTTGACGGGTTTTTTCCGTTGGTAATTTTGGCTTTTTTTTGTAGTGAGTGCTCATGGGTCTGGTGCTGGTTATGGCAGCGACGGCGGCGGTCCGAGGTGGAGCTCGCGACAGGGATGAATGCAGTGCAGGACTGTGGTAGTTTCTATTGTTGCCGGTGGTGGCGGTGAAGGACCGAGGCTGACATGGGGCGGTTCTTCTTCCTCAGAACTGTGTTGTCATTCTCTGTTGCTTTTGTTTGTTTTTTTTTTGGAAAGAGGAAACAAAATGAGAAAAATGGAGTTTGATGAAGGTGAAGTGAGACACTCAAAAAATGGAGAAGAATAGAGGAAAGAGCTCTAATGGTGTGTTTGGTATATGAGAAAATAAGAAGAGAGATAAGAATAGGAGTGAAAAAGAGAAGAAAAGATGATTTTCTCTTGTTTGGTAAGCAAGAGAAATAGAGAAGAGAGAAGAAATTGGGTGGGACCCACCCAAAATTTTATTTTCTCCAAAGATGAGAAGAAAATGAACCAGAATAGAGATTGACAAGTTAAATTACTCATCAACCCTTTTTAATTGAATTAGATTAATAATTTAATTAAATTGAAATTAATAAAGTAATTATATTAAACTAATAAATTTTATTAGTTAAAATAACTTAAATCAACTAAATTAATTTAAATTATTTGATTTTTAAATTAATTAATTAATAAAATTAAAATATTTGTATATGTTTTTTTGTTAAGGGTATTTTTGTCTTTTTAAAAATAATTATATTTCTCTCTTCTAACTTTCTATCCAACCAAACAAGGGGAGAGAGAAAATACACTTCTTTCTCCTCTATTTCTCTCCTATTTCTTTTACATCAAACAAGACATCAAATCTACTTTATTTATCACTCTTTCTCTCTTCTCATATTCTTTCTCACCTCTTTCTCTCATCTTCTTTTCATCTCAACCATACAAACCATAAGTGTATTTTTTCACTGTTTTTTTACTTTGCTGACAAGAACGTCTCCCCCCCTTCTCTACAAGGTGTCTTCTTATGTTTAAATAATAACTATAGGGGAAGTTAGTGCCAAAATTTGTTATTGGCATGCTGGGAGGTGTAGACAAAAATATGCAAAGGGTGGTACATTTTGTGGGGAGCCCATCAGCTTTTGCTCCACCATCTTGCTTGGTTGTTGCAGATGCAGGGTTAGTGCCTCATTGTTTTGGAAAAAAGCATGAGAAAACAAAAGCAGGGAAATAAAAATAAAACTGGTTTATACCCAAAATGAAAGGAGCCAGATCAGAGGGCAAAAAAAAACGTCCTTCCTGTTAATTTTGATCATTTCCTTTTTTTTTCTTCCTTTTTTTTTAAAAAAAAATTATTATTTGTTATTTATTTATTTTTCTTGCATTTGGGTTTGGATGTTTTGGATCATGGGCTCAACAAAACACTTAATGGGCCCATTAAGACACTTACAACAATAAAAAGAAAATGGGCTCATCTAAATCTATAATGGGCCAAGAACAAAAAACCATTAATTATTTTATTTTATTTTTGTGCTTATTACTTTTTCAAAACATTAATAAAAAAAATCGGGACAAAATTAGGTGTTCATAAGACCTATGGGACCCAAAATTAGGATACTAAAATTCTTGTATGGCTTATGGGGTGGAAGCAGTGGCGGAGGCGGGGGTGGCCACCCCCAATTTTTTCCCTTTTAATTATTCTCACATATAAGTAAAATATACGACTCACTTTATTTTAATATTTTATTATAAATAATTTATTTTGAAATGTAAAAATTATTTTGGTGATTTTCATTTATTTTATGTATATCTTCATTTTTTGTATCTATAAATTGTTTTTATATAAAAATAATTAAAAAAAGAAGAAGTAATCTTTTGTCCATCTTTTTCTTTTTTGGTATATTTTTTTTTGGGGTGTTCTTAATCAATTGTTTTCTATAACCTTATCTATCAGTAATTGATTATTGGATAAAACTGATATATATATTTTTGACTACATATGATACTATTTTTCATTTAGAGTATAATATTTGTAATATTTGTTACAAATATTAGGTTTTTATTAATGAATTATTACGTATTTTATATTTTAATTGGAGAATAACAGCACATGCACTCGAGTTATATTCAAGTTTCGTTCTAATTTATTTACCTTATAACTTATTAGAAAAAGAAACCACATTTTGTGCTTCAGATTTTTTCGTCTTAGACTTCATTGAAATAGACATTTATTTCATTAATGTATTTTTTTTACTAAGCTATTTGATTTTGGCCCCCTTAATCCAAAATCATGGCTCCGCCCCTAGGTGGAAGAACATTATTACGAGAAGCAAAAGGCCACCTTTCATGTCCCCATCTATAAAAGGAATGCTTTACTTGTTGGTTTAAGGCTCTACTTCTACGAGGAACAAAGAAATCTTAATGGCCTTTATAGTGATATTGTATTACTTGAATAATAGCATGTTACAAGAGATTAAATAGATACATACTGAGTTTGAAAGAATTTGAATAAACTAACTAAAGCCTAAAGACTTGGAGAAGATCGACCGAGCTAACAAGAAGATACAAGGAAGTTACAAAGATTCAATCTTATCATGTGCAGCAAATCCTATCTAGATAAAATAATTTGAACTGCTATAGAGCTGATTCTCAGCTCTATCCATTACGCGCCCGCAAGATGGGGTCACCATCAGTGACACCAAGCTTGTACCTTAGATGAGTAAATCGTGCACGAGAAATAGGCTTGGTGAGGATGTCCGCAAGCCGGTCTTTAGTGGAAATATGAAAGATACGAATTTGACCACTCTGAACTAATTGCCTCACAAAGTGATAAGCAAGTGCTATGTGTTCCATTCGTGAATGAAAGACCGGATTAGCACAAAATATGTAGCACCTATATTATCACAGAACAAGGCAGGTGATGAAATTGAAAGACCAAGTTCTCCTAGCAAATTAGTAAGCCCCATGACCTTTACCGAAGTATGGGCAACTGATTGATACTCAGCTTCCGTGGATGATCTGGTCACTGTCCGTTGTCGCTTGGATAGCCAAGAAACCGGATTTCCACCTAGATAAATAACATATGCAGAAGTAGATGTATGATCATCGAGATTTCCACCCCAATCCGCATCACTGTATGCTTGTAAGTGCATATGGGAAGGTTTGTTAAGCATCAAACCATGATTGAGTGTGAGCTTAAGGTACTGTAGAGTGCGTTTGAGCTGCTGGAAATGTACCAGTGTTGGCTTATGCATAAACTGGGATAGCTTGTTGATAGCAAAAGACAAGTCTGGCCGAGTAAGGGTCACGTACTGCAGAGCACCAATTATACTTCGAATCTGCTTTGCATCTGCTGATGCAATACCATCATGCAGTTTTAATGGTGTAGATGAACACAGTGAAGTGCTATTTGGCTTCCCCCCCATATGAAATTTTTCTAGTAGATCACGAATGTAACCATGCTGTGAAAGAAGAAGGCCCTGTTTGTGTGGAATGATTTCAACTCCAAGAAAATAATGAGGGAAGCCAAGATATTTAAGAGAGAACTTGTTAGACAACTTTTCCATAAATTTGCTCAGGAAAGTATTGTGACTGTCGGTGAGCAAAAGATCATCAACATAGACAATTAAAAAAGTTTTAACACCATCTTTGTTGTAAATAAATAGTAAATAATGAAGAATCATTGTAGCTTGTTGTGAAACCATAAGAAACAAAAATGATTTTAAAGCATCATGTCAGTCCTGAGGTGCCTGCCTTAAACCATAGATTGCCTTCTTTAATTTGCAAACATTGTTAGGAAATTCTTTGTGAAAAAAACCAGGTGGTTGTTGCATATAAACATCCTCAATAAGTTGCCCTTGTAGAAAAGTATTGTTTACATCCAATTGATGCATAGACCAAACCAAAGCAAGAGCTAGAGTGAGAACAACCTTGATCGTTTGAGGTTTGACAACTGGTGAGAATGTATCTTTAAAATAAGTTCTTGGCATTTGAGTGAACCCTTTTGCAACTAACCTGGCTTTGTAACGAGCCACACTACCATCAGGATGTCTTTTAATTTGAAACAGTCGCTTACAAGCCACCAAATTTTTAGAAGAATCTCTAGGAACAAGTGACCATGTACCATTATTCAGTAATGCATTAAACTCTGCTGAACATGCCTTCCTCTAATGCGGGATTTTCAGTTCTTGAGTCACAGTGGATAGCTCTAAATTTTCAGGAATGTCATGTTTGGTGACAGCAAAAATTTTCTTTGGTTTGAAAATATTATTTTGTGACCTGGTAAGCATGGGATGACTACGAGAGGGATTAATGGAAATGGAATCATGAGAAGGTTGGGTGGAAGAATCATCACCTGGTTGAGTTGTTCCGGAAGTGCTTGAAATAGGACTAGTCACTGCTGCAAGATCCAAAACTGAAGGTGCTGTTGAAGTGGGGAGCTCAGGTGGAGTAGTTGCTAGTGCAGTTGGTGAACATTGGGTGGAAAAGGAAAGTTGAATGATAGAGTGTGGTGTAGTGTATGTGATAGGAATAAGATAGGATTGTTGATGTGGTTGTGTAAGAGTTGTGTAGGGAAAAGAATTTTCAATGAAGTTGACATCTCTGGATGTGTAAAACCGATTAGAGATAGGTTCTAGGCATAGAAAGGCATGTTGAGATTGTGAATAGCCAAGAAAGATGCATATAAGGGATTGGGTATGGAGTTTCACTACAAAAAAGCCCAATTACCGACGGCCAAAAACCGTCGGAAACACTAAAAATCCGTCGAAAAACTACATTACCAACGGACTTTCCGACGGACACGGTTCCGTCGGTAATAGGCGCTTAGGAAAGCCTTTCCGACGGATCTAGTGTCCATCGGAAATTTCTTACGAATATAGTGCATCCGTCGGAAATTTCGGACGGCCTTAACCGTGGGAAAACTTGCCACACAGAACCCCTAATTACCGACGAAAATTTTGTCGGTAACTCTCTGTGGAAGTTACCGATGGAATTTTTCGTCGGACATGTAACCAACGATTACTCAAAGAAAATATCCATGGAAAAAAAGGTTTTTTAATTTTTTATTTATTTTGTTTTATATTAATAATTAATAATTAATTATTTTTATTAAAATTTATATATTAAATATTAAATATTTTATTTTATTTATAAATTATTACTATATTTTATTTTAATTAATTATATTATATTTATTAATTATTATTATAATTTATTTATTAATCTATATTTTATTACAGTGAATTATAATTTAATTATTAATTTATATTGTATATTATCAATTACAAAACAAAATTGGAATTAAAAATAAAATTTAAAAAGCAATTAAATTAAAATTAATTAAAAATAAAAATAAACTCAACATATAATCCATAAATAAAATATCCGTCTATCTACAAATCTCTACTACACCTATAACTATCCTAATACCCATCACCATGATATCCGTCATCGTCGTCCTGTCGTGGGGAGTCTGCCGGCGTCACATGACCATTAAGCTGCGGCTCAGTAGACAGACCGTCATCATGCGGCTGCGATGGTGGATCAGTAGTAGTAGTGGAGGGCTGGGGCTGGGGCCGGGTGGCATGGAGGACCCTCTGCAGAGCGCTGCGCCTGTCTGGTGGGAGGAAATCAAGCACAGCGGTCATGACCGTAGAGAATGTCTCCATCTGCTGCATGATGTGCTCGTTCGTCTCCCTTTGCTGCTGTACCTCCTGCCTCAGTCGATGCACCTCCTCCGTGTCCTGTGAGCCGGAGGATGTAGGCTCCTTAATGGTCATGCTCGGCGTCGACCCCTGACGAATCGACCTGGTTAGGGTTGCATTACCGTAAATCCGTCCCTTGTTCTTCCCGCCCGCCACATCCATCTATGCCTGGGTCTGTAGTCGCTTAACCTTGGCGGGGTCCAGCTGAGAAGGATCTGAGGCACCATGTAAATGGCAGGCTGCATGTGGCTAATAGAACCACCGGTGTGCATTCTCCCACCCTTATCAGAAGCCCGATTTCTCTTCGCCTGTTCACGCTTCAGCTTGTAAGCTGGAGTGTCCCAGTATGTTGTTAGCCTGATTTTTAATCACGCTGTTTAACTAGTTAAAATATAATTAATTATATTTTAATCTGAGAGTTAGAAAGTGATTTTAAATAAAATAAAATCATATTCATAGTCTCTCTTATGGTAAAAGACTACGGTGAAATTTTGGGTTGAAAATTCAGATTGAGTCTGGCCGTGCTTTTTTAACTGACAGTATAATTTTATACTGACAGAAAACCCTAATTTGACCCGAAAACTGAAATTTGTAGATTTTTTATATTTTGTCCATGAGGAAGTATACTTTTCAAATTTCTGATCAGAAATAAAATATTATGTTTATTCGAACGAATTTTGGTAAAAGTTCGGACGAAAAACAGTCGGTGTTTTCACTGATAGTAAGATTTTAATGATCAGAAAACCTAATTTTGACTCGTGAACGAAATGGTTTATATTTAAATCATATTTCCAATGAGTTTGATTAGTTTGAAAATTTTCAGTCGAAAACGAAATATTACGCTTCTATACGAGCGTAAAACGCTAATCGGGAAACCGACGGAGTCGAGAAGGGTAGTGCAGAGACAAAACCGGACACCGGAGGAGCTGAGTCATGGGATGAGTCACCACCATGACTCACCAAGCATTTATGAGCATTAAATGCAAGTAATCATGACTTTTAGGTAAAAAGACCAAAATACCCCCAAGCTTTCGCGGGTATTAACAAGACGCATCTACGCACTTTTAACCACTCATTTTACATGGTTGTATACCTCCCACATCTCTCCAATTTCGTGCATCCACCTCCAATAAATCATACCTATTTTATTTTGCTTTCGTTTAATTATTTTCCTCTCAAAAAACCAAAATCGGGTAAATGACGGAGCTGCATACGGAATTTCCGGGAACCGCTAACGGATAGGATCGGTGACTCATTGGCGAGTCACTAGGTGTGGCCCAAAATCAGCCACACCTCCATCAAATGTGAGCCACATATTTATTAACCATAGTTAAGCAAAGTAACCCTAGTTAAGTTAATTATTAACTATGGTTAAGCTTATATTAATTAAATAATCACGAAACCCATTAATCTAAAAGTTAAAAACCAAACAAGGCCTAATATTTCCCTTATAAAATCCTTCAAAACCGTGGCCTCCCCTCACCATTTCACTCATCTTCTTCATCTTCTTCATTTCTTCACCAAAAACACTTAAACTCCATTTTTCATTCTTCAAGAGCTCCAAGTGATTCCATTACAAAGCTTGCCAAGATCATCATCTATTCTTCTTTTACTTTCCTAACTTGAGGTAACATGATCATCTCATCTCTTGTTTAAGCTTTTGTTCTTCATATGTCATAGTTTTCCATTTCTAGATCTAAAACTTGTAATAATTCTAGAAAATTGTAGAAAAATCATAAAAATGTGAAACCAATTTCTATGATCTAGATATAATCCCTACTTTCATTATCCAAAAGCATGTGATCAAAGTCATTTTCCTTCCCTATTAACCATTCTTGGCCGAACCTAGGTGAGAAAGTGAGTGTGAAGTTTTTGTGTCATTACTCAATTCTATCACTTGTATCATGCTCCCTAATACCTATATGGTTATAATCTAAGAGCTTAACTTCAACAAAGATTTATATCCTAATTTTATGGTGTTTGTCCGAAAATCTAGGGTTTAGGAGTTTATAGATTTTGTTAATTTAATGAATTATAATGATTGGTTAATACTCTCAACTATCTACGTAATCTTAAACCAATAGCTAGAATAAAAATGAATTTCCTAGCCTATTTTACTAAGTGAGGCCGAAACTTAATTAAAAAGGAGATTAAATTATTTTGTTAATATTTCCAAGTTATGATAATTTATCTAAGCTATCTAAGACTATAGGGACTAGAATCCAAAAGCTTGGAATGAGAAAAGAGTCCTAACCCTACTTTGAATTAGGAGGCCGAAACCTAGTTAGTTAGGTTAAGAGTGATTTTGTTGATTAATTATAGTTGTATTGTTTGGTTGAAGGAGAAACTTTTAAACTGTGGTGTGATAACGAGGATCGCCGAAGTCAAAATTCCGGTGCTAACTCAGGTGGGGGAAAGAATCATTCTACCGTCGGAATCGATAAGTAGCATATTATATAATAATTGTGTAGGGGGCCTAAACCCTACTAGTAGTTGAGTAATCGACAAGACCAAAATCACATTGGAAACCTTTTCTGCAAAACCAATGGTGATTTGGGGATTGTAGGTTTATCGACGTTAGGATGATTTTATCTTATCTGAGGTTGATTGAATTTATTATCATTATTGCATTGCTTATGTGATATTTTGTGGTATTTGAATTATTTTCTGATATGATGTTATGCATGATCTGCCTGGTTTTTAATATTGTGCTTAGCTAATTTTTAAGTAAGGATATGTGTTGTTCGGGAGATAATTGTTTGGGGTGAGAGAATAAAGTTGATTTAGAGCTGCCTAGCCTAATTAAGGTGTTTTATCAATGAGAAAAAACAAGGTGTTGAGACTTTGATGGAAGGTTGAGGCACTAGTTTGTTATTGATGTAATTTAGGGAGATTTATTTATAGATGTATTGTTATTCACAACCATGTGAGTGGAAACACACGAGGTCAGGATATCCTATTTTGGGATATCGGATATTGCCGGTGAGTGCCCTACGGATGTGGATGCCTAGGTAGACTACCGTAATATTCTTTTAGTTCTTGACACGTTCGTATAATCTTGGCACTGGACCGTTCTGGATTGATACTCCTTGACGCGTTCGCATATTCTTGGTACTCGACCGTTTTGGACTAACACTCTCTTAGTCGTTGACGCGTTCGAAAGTTATTGGCACTGGACTGCTTTTGACCACTCGACTAATATGACAGGAGTAAAGATGGCCACATCAAGATAAAGTCTTAGTTGCGGGCCGAGGGTAGAGGATGATATAGTGAATTGAGGATGATTGTTGATTTTGAGTGATGCGTGTCTGTGGCTATTATTATATTATGTGCTATGTATTCTGTTCCGCTTTTGATGATAGAACTGTTTCTTATCCCCTGTATCTTTCGGTATGTTTTATTTTATCTTTTATGAGATCGTACTTGAAGACCCTATGGCTAAGCTGAACGAAGAGGGGTTAGATGGAACTCCATATGAACCGGAAGCCGGAGGTCGAGTCGTGACCCATGGTGATTAAGGTCTAGTTAGTCTATGGCCAGTGCGTCTTGTGAGACGTTTTTATATTTTCTGCTAAGCACAACTTTTGTTTCAGTATATGCCTGTGAGGGATCCTACTGAAAGGATACCCTCAACAGTGTTTTGGTAATGTAATAGATAAACATGTGTATATGTATATGTTACAACCTTGGTGTGTTTAATATGCAGAAGTTATATCATTGTTTAAATAAAGTTTTAATTTTTACATACTTTTCACGCTAAGTGCGCGATTAAGGAATTAATTAATAAGGTTTTAAGCTAATAAAACACCGGGGCACAACGGGGTGTCTCATTTGGTGGTATCAGAGCAGTTCGATTCTAATCTGACTGTGAGGTCTAGGATGTTGTTACTGGCCGTGTCTAGTTGAGTTCACATCGGATATTGACTATGCTTAGAAGATGGGTAGTGCGTCTGAATCCGATGCGATAATTAACATAAGTATGACATATGGTATTTATATACTTGTCTATGTGGTATTATATGTCATACTAATAAGAGCGAATGATTTCTTTTACAGAATCATGGCTCGTGGAAGAGGACGTCCGATCGATAGTGGTGACAGAACTCCCGAAAGAATTGTTGGAGTTGACAATGTGGAAAATAATCATACCAGAAGTGGAGGGGAGTCATCTGAGACTCAAGATACCATGAAAAACATAGCTACTGCTCTATTATTACAAACACGGCAGAATGCTGAGATGCTGCAGATGAACAGAGAGCAGCAGGAACAACAGAATCAAAGGAGAGCTGCAGCAGCTGAAGATGCTGGAATGATGATAAGCCTCTGGCTTATCCAGTTTTATAACTAGTAAGACTGTGGTTTATATGCTAATTATTCGAGTTCAATCTCGTTTGCGCCCAAATTTAGATTTAATTGCCCTCAAGCAACATTTTGAGTCTTTTGAGTAGTTTTAGGATATTTTAGCTAATTTTGAGTCAAATAAAGCATTTACTGCTATTTTATAGTTTCAGGTTAAAGGGGAAGCACTTCGAGTCAAGAAAACAGTGGAAATTGCCATTCTGGAGATACTCGCCCCGCGAGAGGCTGCTCGCCTCGCGATCCTGAAAACCAGCTGAGCAGCAACAATCATCATTTCTGTCTCGCCTCGCGAAGACTGAAGACCCTGGAGGACAGAGACCATCACGGCCTAGTCGTGACGAAGGTAATGACCGTGACAGACTAGGATTTGAAGTCTCGCCTCGCGAAACATCCTCTCGCCTCGCAAGAGTTCAATTTGAAAGCGCGCCATTTTTAATATTCGCGTCGCGAGAGGCTGCTCGCCTGGCGAGCGCGCGCAGAATCTGAACTCTATACATTGTTGTTTTAGGGCAGAAACGGGAGCTTTTGGTTCTCCACTGTTTTGTAGCGTTTTGGGACGAAATTCTTGTTCTCTGGAGCTGCGTCTCCTTCTTTTATTTTCTTATTTTACAATGGTGATTATGGCCGATTGCTTGTGCGTTGTTACGAGCATGAGGAACTAATCCCCTCGTCTAAGGGATCAATGAAACCACCCATGGCGGTGTAGTGTTCGATGTGATGTATGTTTCTCTCCCTTTTCTCAATTAATGTTTTCCAATTCTGAATCTGTTGTGTTGATCATATGGTTGCGTGATTGACTAGTTAAACGTGTTGAGGCTTAGGAGGCAATTCACGTTTTAGAACTTGAATTGGGATCATCGATCGACTATTGCACGAGAGTGAATAGGAGATCGGTGCAACCTTATAGGAACCAGATTTAGTTAATAAAGTTTGATGATTGGGTTATGAGACCTAGTAAGTAATTAATTCAATCGTCGAATACGTCCTATTGAGCACGACAGTGGATTTAGGAGAATTTGGGGGTCCTGGTTGACATTGTAATTGAACCTAGGGTAGGAATCATCATCACTTGGGTACTATGCATGATTGGGTAGGTGGATTTGAGACCTTAGATATTTTAATTTCAGATTTTAATACCTTAGCTTTATTTGATTCGTTAATTTGAAGTGCGATCCTATTTTCTCTCTCAACCATTTGCTGTTACTTAACCAAACTTATCGAATTCCTCGCGAATTAGTCGAATTGGTAGCCCAATCCTTGTGTTCGACCTCGGTAATTACTTACCGTGTTTGTTTTATTACTTGCGACGACCCGGTACACTTGCCGGTGACTCAACAAGTTTTTGGCGCCGTTGCCGGGGATTGGCACAACCAAATTTTCTAATTTTTAGGGAATTTGATTATTTGGTTAAGCTATTTTTATTTTTATTTTTCTGTTATTTATTTACTATTATTATTCTCTACTTCTTTGATTCCACTTGGTCTTGCCTATTTTTGTATGCGAGGTACCCTTTCATGGGAGGACTTGCTATTTGATTCAGAGATCACCAGGACCGAGAAGCGTTTAAGGAAAGAAGCCAGAGAAAGAAAGAGGCTTGAAGCAATTAGGATGGCCAAAGAAAACCCTCCTCCTCCTCCTCCTCGTTACAAGCCTCTCTTCGAGTACAGTCTACCCAACTTGGGTGATTGTGATTCTTCCATCGTGAGAGGCAACCTCAATACAGACTCCTTCAGAGTGGAAGGATGTGTCACAGCCTATATCCGTGAGAATCAGTTTGATGGGAGTGGCAAACAAGACCCTCACAGGAACATCACCCACTTCCTTGAAGCTTGTGACTTGCAGAGGACAAGAGGTGTTTCTCAAGATGAGTTTCGCTTGCGGCTATTCCCCCTCTCTCTTAGGGATGTCGCTCGCGATTGGTTTGACGACTTGGATAGGAACAGTATCAGAACTTGGGAGCAAATGGAACAAAAGTTCCTAACTAAGTATTTTCCTCCTCAGAAAGCGGCACAAGCAAGAGTAGCTGTTACATCTTTCAGGCAGACAGAGGATGAAACTTATAATGAAGCCTGGGAGAGATATAATGTGCTATTGAGAAGATGTCCTTCAGCTTTCTTTGATTCGGTCTCCAAGGTTCAACATTTCTTTAACGGGTTAAGGGGGCGCTATCAGATGAATTGTGATGCCGCAGCTGGCGGTTCCTTTTCTTATTTATCAGCTGAGGATGGATGGGCATTGTTGGAAAATATGTCGTACAATGATTACAATCGTGGTAGGGAAACCTCAAAGTGGAGTCAGTTCTGCAGCAACGGAAGCCATTCTAGAGCAAAATAAACTGTTGAAGATGCAAATTGCGGCTTTGTCTGAGAACAAGAAGGTCAATGTGATACACGAGGGAATGCCTCCGGGTTGTGGAAATTGTAAGAGAGATCATGACATTCAAAGCTGTCCGTTCAACTTCTCCCGAGAACATGTGGACTCATGCCACAATTTCTATGACAGTGTGCCCCAGAACAACTATCAGAGGAACAGTCAGAATCAAAATAGGGGTTATATGAGGAGAGACCATCCGGGTTTCGCTTGGAGTAATGCTAGTGGTGGTCTAGCCGGGCAACAACAAACTCAACAGAATTGGCAACAACAACCTCAACAGGGTCAGAGGCCAAACTATGGAATCCATCAGCATAATACTCAACAGGCTCTTCCGGGGCCTAATCAATTGCAAATAACAGATGGTGGAAGGCAACCTTGGGAGTTGGCTTTTGAGAAGATGAGTGCAGTAGTTGAGAAGTTGTCAATCAATACAAGCACAACCATTGACAAGTTGGCAACTCATACAGGGGCGACAATTCGAGAATCTAGAGACGCAGGTTGCTCAGCTCACAAAGCAGCTGAATGAGCGTCTCCCAGGCACATTCCCAGGTGATACCGAGAACAACCCTAAGAACCAATGCAATGCCATAACAACTAGAAGTGGTAGGGTGTTGGGATCTAACAGGGGTGCAACTAGTTCTCAGGAAGACAAGGCCCCGGAACAACCACATGTTGAGGAAGAGCAACCTGAGAAAGAGGAGTTGGCAAGTGACAAGGCACCGGAGCAAGGAGGAAGGCTGAAACTTGTAGATGAAGAGTTCCGATAAAAGAAGTGGGTTGAACCCCAAGACCTCCCGCCCTACATGAAGGTACCATATCCTGAAATATTGAAGAAGCCTCAACAAGATAAACAATTCAATAGATTCCTTGATGTCTTCCGCAAACTTCAAATTAACATTCCATTTGCGGAAGCCTTGGAACAAATGCCATCTTATGCCCGGTTTATGAAGGAGCTTCTTTCCAAGAAGCGGAGAATAGTGGATGAGGAAACGGTTGCTTTGACCGAGGAGTGTAGTGCCATTCTTCAAAGAAAACTGCCTCCAAAGTTGAAGGATCCCGGTTCTTTTTCTATACCATGCACCATTGGGGGGATGACTCTAGGGAAGGCATTGTGTGATCTAGGGGCAAGCATCAACTTGATGCCACTCTCTATGATGAAGAGGCTGGGGATCAAAGAAGTCAAGGATACACGGATGTCACTCCAACTAGCCGATCGTTCTATAAAATATCCTTATGGAGTGGTTGAAGACTTGTTAGTGAAGGTGGACAAGTTCATATTTCCGAGGGACTTTGTGGTGCTTGATATGGATGAAGACGTCGAGATCCCTCTCATATTGGGTAGGCCCTTCTCGGCCACTGGGGGTGCTTTGACAGATGTAAAACAAGGGAAACTCACTCTAAGGGTGCAAGATGATGAAGTAGTCTTCAATGTCTTTGAATCAATGAAGCACCCTACTGAGAGGTTGGATGTGTATCGAGTGGATATAGTGGACTCAACTGTCAAGCCAAAGGCAACTAGAGAAGTCCATGGTTCTTCACTTGCACAAGTGTTGGTAAAATCCCATGATGATAGTGAGGAAAAAGACCCTTTGGGGGATGAGGTCTATCTTGAGTGGTTGAAAGACATGGAAACCCTACCAAGTCTCCTAGAGGATGACGGTGCAATGGAAAAGCTCAACAAGGAAGGAATTAAAGAAGTGGTGCGCGAGGAAGTGATCAAACCTTTAGAGGTCGGAATCATCTATCCAATCGCGGATAGTAGTTGGGTTAGTCCAATTCATGTGGTCCCGAAGAAAGGTGGCACAACCGTGGTGGTCAATAAAAGCAATAAATCGATCCCAACAAGGACCATCACGGAGTGGAGAGTACATGTCGATTATAGAAGGCTGTTGGACTTAAGTGAGTTGTCCGGGAACCGCATGCGAGCATATGAAAGGGCAAGAACCTACAAAAAGCGGGCTAAGGCATGGCATGACAAGCAAGATCTTCTTCCAGATTAACCCTTAGGGGTGACTTGAGTCAGGCTCAGGACGTTAAACAAGCGCTACTTGGGAGGCAACCCGAGCTAGGTATCTTTTTAGTTTCTGTCATTTCCCTTATTATAAAAAAAACTTGATTCTCCACGCGAATCCACAGTGGCCACGCGAGACAGAAGCCCTAAATATCAGAGGCTTGCTCACGCTTCTGTCTCGCGTCGCGAGAGCTACTTTCGCCTTGCGATTCTGGGCATCAACATCTGTTGGAATTCCAGATTCGCCTCGCGAGATACTACTCGCCTCGCAATTCTGGAAAGTGTGAAGAACAATTTTTCCAGATTCGCCTTGCGAGTGATATCTCGCCTCGTGAATCTGCAATTAAGGTTTTAACTTGCAGGAGTTCTTCCGGGAGAGGCCTTTGGCCCAACAAGGGGGTGCCCGAGAGACCAATTGGATGAGGATGCAACCGTAGAAGAGCTTTGCGTGGAAGCAGTCACCTACACTACAACTTGATCAGGGAGCACCCTCTCCTTTCCTCACTCTTATTTTATATTTGTGTTCTTTCATTGAGGACAATGTATGCTTTAAGTGTGGGGGAGGGAACCAATTGCCTTGTTTTGCTTTGTTTTTTTGTTTTTGTTTTTATTTTTTAATGTCGCTCTTGAATAATTTGAGAAGATCAAGAGTATGTGTAAGAATGTTGTGTCAGCAAGCCTGTTGGATTTTAATTAAATTTAGCATAGATTGATTGCATGAATTATTTTGACCATTGATGTTTTCCCCCTAGGTTCTGAAAATAGAAAAGTTGATTCCCATGTGAAAAATCGAAAATTGAACTTTGAGAAATTTTGTTGTGATTGCTTGATTTATGACAAGTTTGGGGTGAAGGGGTGCACACATTAGGAATTGTATCTCGGTCAAACAATTTGCAAAAAATGTCCAGGTGAGGATTTGAGCCTCCAACATGTTTTTAATTGTGTGAATCACTTTTAAGTTGCACTTTCACGAATTTGCTTGAATCTCTTCATGGTTTACATGTCTATGTGTTGCATCAAATGATTTAGGCAATTTTATTTGAATAACTACTTGGCCTAAAAAGAACCATCCCTAATGCATGTTCCCTAGTTATCCACATTGAGCCTAATTGGCCTATTGTTCTTGATGACCTTATGTTATAAGCCAAAAATCTGGAAAAACCATGTTAACCCAATCTTAGGATTAGGAGTGCATGAAAACTTAGCAAGAGAAGGGTCGTAAGAAACTAAGTTTGGGGTGGCTATAAGGATATGATGTGTTGTTTGGGATTGAGAAAAAGGAAAAAAATAGAGGTTGGAGCCAAAGGCAAAAAGAAAAAAAAAAGAGAAAAGAACAAAAATGTCAAAAAAAGGATATTAGAAGAAAAAAGTTGTAGTCACCCAAAGCAAAAAGAAAAAAAAAATGGAAAAAGGAACTTGAGTGGAAGTTTAATGTGTCAAAATGCTCATGCTATCTTAGTTCCTAGGGACTTAAGCCTAGTATCCTTTGAATATCCTACCCTTAGCCAGGCCCCATTACAACCTTTAAAAGACCTTTTGATGTTGCATGCATGTTTTCGTGGGAACTATTTTTGAGATGAAAATCAAATTCATGGGAAGTGCTCTTGGAATGTGAAATTGAGTGAAAAGTTGATAGCCTAGACAAATTGAGCGAATGAGTGAAATATTATATGCCCTTTTGAGGAAGGCAATTGTTTGAAATTGGTGATCTCCCTTTGTGTGTAACTTGGATCCTCAACTTAGATTAATGATTGCATGAATGATGAAGTTCTCAATTGTTTAAAGTAAATGAATGTGGGGATTACATTGATGCAAGGGGGGAAATCATTGAAGAAAAACTGTTTTGTTAAGTTTGCATGAAATTTGTGCGAAATTGATTGAATCCTTTAAGCTTGCCAAGTCTCGAGTCTTTTTGAGTTTTAGCTTACTTGGGGACAAGCAAGGTTTAAGTTTGGGGTGTTTTGATAAGCCTCTGGCTTATCTAGTTTTATAACTAGTAAGACTGTGGTTTATGTGCTAATTATTCGAGTTCAATCTCGTTTGCGCCCAAATTTGGATTTAATTGTCCTCAAGCAACATTTTGAGTCTTTTGAGTTGTTTTAGGATATTTTAGCTAATTTTGAGTCAAATAAAGAATTTACTGCTATTTTATAGTTTCAGGTTAAAGGGGAAGCACTTCGAGTCAAGAAAACAGTGGAAATTGCCATTCTGGAGATACTCGCCCCGCGAGAGGTTGCTTGCCTCGCGAGCCTGAAAACCAGCTGAGCAGCAACAGTCATCATTTCTGTCTCGCCTCGCGAAGACTGAAGACCTTGGAGGACAGAGACCATCACGGCCTAGCCGTGACGAAGGTCACGACCGTGACAGACTAGGTTTTGAAGTCTCACCTCGCGAAACATCCTCTCGCCTCGCGAGAGTCCAATTTGAAAGCGTGCCATTTTTAATATTCGCGTCGCGAGAGGCTGCTTGCCTAGCGAGCATGCGCAGAATCTGAACTCTATATATTGCTGTTTTAGGGCAGAAACGGGAGCTTTTGGTTCTCCACTGTTTTGTAGCGTTTTGGGACGAAATTCTTGTTCTCTGGAGCTGCGTCTCCTTCTTTTATTTTCTTATTTTACAATGGTGATTATGGCCGATTGCTTGTGTGTTTTTACGAGCATGAGGAACTAATCCCCTCGTCTAAGGGATCAATGAAACCACCCATGGCGGTGTAGTGTTCGATGTGATGTATATTTCTCTCCCTTTTTTCAATTAATGTTTTCCAATTCTGAATCTGTTGTGTTGATCATATGATGCTTGCGTGATTGACTAGTTAAACGTGTTGAGGCTTAGGAGGCAATTCATGTTTTAGAACTTGAATTGGGATCATCAATCGACTATTGCACGAGAGTGAATAGGAGATCGGTACAACCTTATAGGAACCAGATTTAATAGAGTTTGATGATTGGGTTATGAGACCTAGTAAGTAATTAATTCAATCGTCGAATATGTCCTATTGAGCACGACAGTGGATTTAGGAGAATTTGGGGGTCCTGGTTGACATTGTAATTGAACCTAGGGAAGGAATCATCGTCACTTGGGTACTATGCATGATTGGGTAGATGGATTTGAGACCTTAGATATTTTAATTTCAGATTTTAATACCTTAGCTTTATTTGATTCGTTAATTTGAAGTGCGATCCTATTTTCTCTCTCAACCATTTGCTGTTACTTAACCAAACTTATCGAATTCCTCGCGAATTAGTCGAATTGGTAGCCCAATCCTTGTGTTCGACCTCGGTAATTACTTACCGTGTTTATTTTATTACTTGCGACGACCCGGTACACTTGCCGGTGACTCAACAAATGACTACTTTCCTGACCTCAATTCCGAGGAGATTGTGACTCAGAGAAGGCAGAATGGTGGGTACAAGAGATCGAGAAGATATTCGATACCATGCGCTACAGAGAGGATAGGAAAGTGACATATGCTGCCTTCATGTTAACTGGAGGAGAAGAATCTTGGTGGAAAGGCAAGTGAAGATTGCTGGAGGCTGAGGGTAGAATGATCACTTGGCAGTTGTTTAGCAACTGTTTCTTTGAAAAATATTTTCCGCGTCTAGTTCGACATGAGAAGGAAAGGGAATTCATGAGTCTTAAACAAGGCAACAGGACGGTTGGTGATTATGCATCGTGTTTTGAGGCTCTGATTAAGTATTCAGAATTTTATCAGAGATTCCCAGATGAAGATTGGCAATGCCGAAGGTTTGAGGAAGGACTCCGACATGAACTACAGAGGACTATAGTATATCTCGATATCCAGAGTTTTCCGGAGCTAGTGGAGAGATGCAGTGCCATAGAAAGCATAGATCTGAGGCAAGCTGCTGAGCAGAGGCAGCAGAAGAGTGGAGGTCCTATTCGATCAGGTCTCCAACGGAGAGAAGATAGGGGTTCTCAAGAGAGACAAGGACCATATGCCAGACAATTGCAGACAGTGGCACCAACACCAGTAGCTACCACACAAGTGGTCGGGACAAACCAGCAACAACAAGGCTTAGTTTGTTTCAGATGCGGAGGACCGCATCATGTTAGAAATTGTAGGGAGGGATCTGGTTGTTTCAACTGTGGGAGACCAGGTCATTATGGTCGTGATTGTAGACAGAGAGGTATGCAGCAGTCGATAGCTGGGGATAGAGAAGCTGGAGGTTATAGAGGGGGAACTTGGAGATGAGTTCCAGCAACAGGTCGGCAAATGGCTAAACCTCAAGCTGCTGGGAGAGTGTTTACCATAAGGGGAGCTGAATCCTCTCACCTTGCAGATCTCATAGAAGGTATGTGTAATTTGGATATAATACGTAATTATTGTTTAGAGGATAAATAGAATGATATAAGGATGAATTATGTTATGAAGTTACCGCTATCATTTAGAGGAAGGCAGCGACGAGAAATATATTGTGGGATATTTAGATTAAGATACGATTACAAGATGATGTCTAGTTTTGAGTTAAGAAATTCCGAGGACGGAATTTTTTTCTAAGAGGGGTAGTAATGTAATAGCCTGATTTTTAATTATGTTGTTTAACCTGTTAAAATATAATTAATTATATTTTAATCTGAGAGTGATAAAGTGATTTTAAATAAAATAAAATCATATTCATAGTCTCTCTTATGGTAGAAGGCTACGGTGAAATTTTGGGTTGAAAATTCAGACGGAGCCCAGTCTGCGTTTTTTTAATTGACAGTATAATTTTATACTAACAGAAAACCCTAATTTGACCCGAAAACTGAAATTTTTAGATTTTTTATATTTTGTCCATGAGGAAGTCTACTTTTCAAATTTCTGATCAGAAATAAAATATTATGTTTATTCGAACGAATTTTGGTAAAAGTTCGGACGAAAAACAGTCGGTGTTTTCACTGACAGTAAGATTTTAATGATCAGAAAACCTAATTTTGACTCGTGAATGAAATGGTTTATATTTAAATCATATTTCCAACGAGTTTGGTTAGTTTGAAAATTTTCATTCGAAAAAGAAATATTATGCTTTTATACGAGCGTAAAACCCTAATCGGGAAACCGACGGAGTCGAGAAGGGAAGTGCATAGACAAAACTGGACACCGGAGGAGCTGAGTCATGGGATGAGTCACCACCATGACTCACCAAGCATTTATGAGAAATAAATGCAAGTAATCATGACTTTTAGGTAAAAAGACATACTCCCAAGCTTTCGCGGGTATTAACAAGACGCATCTACGCAGTTTTAACCACTCATTTTACATGGTTGTATACCTCCCACATCTCTCCAATTTCGTGCATCCACCTCCAATAAATCATACCTATTTTATTTTGCTTTCGTTTAATTATTTTCCTCTCAAAAAATCGAAATTGGGTAAATGACGGAGTCGCGTCAATGGAATTTCGTAAACTATTAACGAATATGATCGGTGACTCATTGGTGATTCACTAGGTGTGTCCCAAAATCAGCCACACCTCCATCAAATGTGAGCCACATATTTATTAACCATAGTTAAGCAAAGTAACCCTAGTTAAGTTAATTATTAACTATGGTTAAGCTTATATTAATTAAATAATCACTAAACCCATTAATCTAAAAGTTAAAAACCAAACAAGGCCTAAGATTTCCATTATAAAAGCCCTCAAAACCGTGGCCTCCCCTCACCATTTCACTCATCTTCTTCATCTTCTTCATTTCTTCACCAAAAACACTTAAACTCCATTTTCATTCTTCAAGAGCTCCAAGTGATTCCATTACAAAGCTTGCCAAGATCATCATCTATTCTTCTTTTACTTTACTAACTTGACGTAACATGA
The DNA here is from genome assembly GCA_030762895.1 of Sophora flavescens. Lineage (NCBI taxonomy): Eukaryota > Viridiplantae > Streptophyta > Magnoliopsida > Fabales > Fabaceae > Sophora > Sophora flavescens. The sequence continues at coordinate 187,600,664 of CM061064.1, forward strand.
TCATCTCATCTCTTGTTTAAGCTTTTGTTCTTCATATGTCATAGTTTTCCATTTCTAGATCTAGAACTTGTAATAATTCTTGAAAATTGTAGAAAAATCATAAAATTGTGAAACCAATTTCTATGATATAGATATAATCCCTACTTTCATTATCCAAAATCATGTGATCAAAGTCATTTTCCTTCCCTATTAACCATTCTTGGCCGAACCTAGGTGAGAAAGTGAGTGTGAAGTTTTTGTGTCATTACTCAATTCTATCACTTGTATCATGCTCTCTAATACCTATATGGTTATAATCTAAGAGCTTAACTTCGACAACGATTTCTATCCTAATTTTATGGTGTTTGGCCGAACATCTAGGGTTTAGGAGTTTATAGATTTTGTTAATTTAATGAATTCTAATGATTGGTTAATACTCTTAAGTATCTACGTAATCTAAAACCAATAGCTAGAATCAAAATGAATTTCCTAGCCTATTTTACTAAGTGAGGTCGAAACTTAATTAAAAAGGAGATTAAATTATTTTGTTAATATTTCCAAGTTATGATAATTTATCTAAGCTATCTAAGACTATAGGGACTAGAATCCAAAAGCTTGGAATGAGAAAAGAGTCCTAACCCTACTTTGAATTAGGAGGCCGAAACCTAGTTAGTTAGGTTAAGAGTGATTTTGTTGATTAATTATAGTTGTATTGTTTGGTTGAAGGAGAAACTGTTAAACTATGGTGTGATAACGAGGATCGTCGAAGTCGAAATTCCGGTGCTAACTCAGGTGGGGGAAAGAATCATTCTATCATCGGAATTGATAAGTATCATATTATATAATAATTGTGTAGGGGGACCTAAACCCTACTAGTAGTTGAGTAATCGACAAGACCAAAATCACATTGGAAACCTTTTCTGTAAAACCAATGGTGATTCGGGGATTGTAGGTTTATCGACGTTAGGATGATTTTATCTTATCTGAGGTTGATTAAATTTATTATTATTATTGCATTGCTTATGTGATATTTTGTGGTATTTGAATTATTGTCTGATATGGTGTTATGCATGATCTGCCTGGTTTTTAATATTGTGCTTAGCTGATTTTTAAGTAAGGATATGTGTTGTTCGGGAGATAATTGTTTGGGTGAGAGAATAAAGGTGATTTAGAGGTGCCTAGCCTAATTAAGTGGTTTTATCTATGATAAAAAAAAAGGTGTTGAGACTTTGATGGAAGGTTGAGGCACTAGTTTGTTATTGATGTAATTTAGGGAGATTTATTTATAGATGCATTGTTATTCACATCCGTGTGAGTGGAAACACACGAGGTCAGGATATCCTATTTTAGGATATCAGATATTGCGGGTGAGTGCCCTACGGATGTGGATGCCGAGGTAGACTACCGTAATATTCTTTTAGTTCTTGACACGATCGCATAATCTTGGCACTGGACCGTTCTGGATTGATACTCCTTGACGCGTTCGCATATTCTTGGTACTGGACCGTTTTGGAATAACACTAGCTTAGTCGTTGACGTGTTCGAAAGTTATTGGCACTGGACTATTTCAGACTACTGACTAATGTGACAGGAGTAAAAATGGCCACATCAGTATAAAGTCTTAGTTGCAGGGGCTGAGGGTGGAGGATGATATAGTGAATTGAGGATGATTATTGATTTTGAGTGATACGTGTCTGTGGCTATTATTATATTATGTGCTATGTATTCTGTTCCGCTTTTGATGATAGAACTGTTTCTTATGCCATGTATCTTTCGGTATGTTTTATTTTATCTTTTATGGGATCGTACTTGAAGACCCTGTGGCTGAGCTGAACGGAGAGGGGTTGGATGGAACTCCCTATGAACCGGAAGCCGGAGGTCGAGTCGTGACCCATGGTGATTAGGGTCTAGTTAGTCTATGGCCAGTGCGTCTTGTGAGACGTTTTTATATTTTCCGCTAAGCACAACTTTTGTTTCAATATATGCCTGTGAGGGATCCTATTGAGAGGATACCCTCAACAGTGTTTTGGTAATGGAGTAAATAAACATGTGTGTATGTATATATTACAACCTTGGTGTGTTTAATTTGCAGAAGTTATATGATTGTTTAAATAAAGTTTTAATTTTTACATACTTTTCACGCTAAGTGCGCGATTAATGAATTAATTAATACGGTTTTAAACTAATAAAACACCGGGGCACAACGGGGTGTCTCATAGTACGCATACAGTTGGGCCCAGATGTTGGGCCCGAAGTAATCCGGTCGTACCCGACTCTCCCTACGCTCCCGGAGCATGTCCCTCAGTCGAGTAGCTGCTCGATCGTCAAAGATAGACGTATCTCTTAGGTATGCTCCGGTAACCAGCGCACAAGCTCTTGTTAACAAAGAAAAAATTAATAATAACATTATACAAAAGAATATTTACAATAAATGGAAAATTAAATGAACTAATAAACAAGAACTTACCCCGAATCGTCTGAAGATACGATCCCGATCCTCCCCGGGGATCACCCCCCATGATGGCCAGAAGCGATGATACTGCGCCTTGATGGCGAAGGTAACGTGCTTCGATCCCACTTTCGATGGGATGAAGCTGACAAATTCATAATTTTATTAAATTAACAATATGATAACCAAAAAATATATGCTTATTAAAAACATTGTTTTAAACAACATTAAATTAAATTAAACTTACGATCCAGAAACAGGACGGATCCATGGTCGATCCTCAAGTGCGGGAACCCTGGCCCACTCAGGCAAGTCCTCAGCCGCGTCCTACTGCTGCACAGGCGATGATGATGGAATGGCCGTGTCATGACCGTATACGGCCCCGGATGATGAGGATGGAATGGTCGTGTCCGGCTGTGGCATCATCCCAGGAGTCAGCATAAATGATAATCATGCTGGGTGTGTGGACGGCGCGTGATTGATGATGATGGTGGTGGCTTGGTGTGGGTGTGGTGTGGGTCCGGTGGGGGCGGCGAGTAGCCACTAGTAAGCGTCGTCTTGCATAAGCGAGTGGAGGTCTAGACATGGGTGGAGGGTGGGGTGGGGTGGGTCGGGGATACTGTAGTATGGGTAGGGGATGATGTAGTATGGATCGGTGATGGTATAGAATGGGTGGGGGATGGTGTAGAATGGGTGGGGGAGGCTTATGTAGGTGGCGATAGGGTAGGTGCTGTAGGGATGGGGGTGGGTGCGGTGGGTACGTAGGGACCTCTAGGAATGTGAGCAAGCACCTGGGACTTCACAGTGTATCGTCCCCGCTTAGCCTTCCCTTTCCCCTTATCACCGCTAGGCGGTGGGGGGCGGGGCGGCTGTCCTCCTGATGCTGACATATATATTTTTCTATCACAATTACAAATCAGTGTAAAAACAATAAGTAATCGACATTTAACAGTCTAATCTAAGCAAGTATTTTTATAGAACAATAGTTGTCAAGTCTTACATTATATTTCATAAGAAAATATTTAAAATACAATAAAAATAACATAATAGTAAAATTCCTATTCAGACTCGGTATCGTCATTGATAATCCGCTGGCTTATCATGTTTTAGCTAATATTTTATAGTGGATTTCATCAATTAAATTGATTTGAATGCTTGATTTAGCCCAAATTAGACTTTGTTTTCATATTTAGTTATTTTAGAGTCAATGTTTGTATTTAATTAATTTTAATTAGATTTTGAGTAATATTTCTTATGTTATGCACTTTATGATTTTTTAGGAAATTAAAAGAAGGAGAATTGATTTAGCTCTTGGCAATTGAGAAAGAAATCATGAAGATTGGATTTCCACTATGATTTGGTCACAATTTTAGGATATTTGACATATCCAAATTGAAGCAGTGTGAATTGCAACAAAAAGAAGGTTGGCCACGTGAGATTGGTTTTCCAATTAGAATTGAATTGAGATAATAAAGGATTCTAACAAAAATATAGAAGAAGATTTGCTCACCGGTCAGCATAAGAAAACAAACTGCAGGGAGGAGGAGGCGAAGTGCCGTAGAGGAACAAGACTCTATCGAGTAGCGCAACACACACAGTGCCACATAAAGAAATTTTCAATTGTTATTTCTTTTCTTCTTCTTCTTGTTCTTTCTTTTATGGCTGCGTAGTTGTTTTGTTTCTAGGATTGGGCAATGCCCTTTGACATTATTATGATGAATATTTGATTTTTCCCTTTTGTTAATGTTTGGTTCAATGATTTGTGCTTCATCCATGTAAATTGATTGATCACCTTTTTGCATGTCTTAGATATTCTAGCGATGAACTTAGCAGTGAACCTAGGTATTGAATCCATAGGAATTGAACTTAGGACTTAAATCACGAGAGTTAGAAGCGGTCCTTCGAGGGTACCATTGAATTATCATAAATCGTAATGGGTTCAATTTAAATACAAATACCATGAGAGTAGGAGTTGGTTTAATTGAGCACGGTTCTTGTATCTCGAGAGGGAACATTAACTAAGTTAGGATGATTCACCTTCAATTGAGTTAAATATTAATAAATGGGTAGTCAATTAGATTTCATAATTTTTCATTGTGGTAGCCTCAATCCTAGAAATCTCTTCTCATATTTAAAAAATATATATATTTGATTTTGATTTCTTTTATTTTCTTGAAATCTATTCACACTTATTTCTTAGTCTAAAAATAGTTGTTTAATTTGTGAAGTGGTACTTGGTTTCCCAATCCCTGAGTTCGATACTCGGTAATTTACTTGCCGTTTTAATTATTACTTGCTTTGATCCGGTACACTTGCCGGAGCCCATCAAGTTTTTGGCGCCGTTGCCGGGGATTGGCATTACCAATATCATTAGTAACAAGAAAAACAACTACTTTAGACATTTTTTTTATTTTGTATATATTTGATATTTTCTTTTGAGTTTTGTTTGTGTTAGGTGGATGCCACATGTGGACCATTGTTTCTATCTAAATAGGGAATCTCAAATTGATTGGATCGTGCTTGATTGTATTGTTGATAAGCATGTGAATATATACTCCAAGGAGGAATGGAGATCCTATTTGTCATCCTTACAACCACCACCAGACATTAAGCTGGATCCCGAGGTGCTGGAATCACTTTGGAATATAGATGCTCAACATTTGATCCAGAGCATAGAGCGTAGCATGGAAGAATTTAGTTTCATGATTCAAAGGCATAAAATGCGTAAGAAACGTTCTCAATTGGTAGCGGAGATGCTAAGTAACAACTTTCAGAGGTTAGAAGAGCAAGCTGGCGAATTTTCTAAATTGCTAGCTGAAAAGCCGTACGAGACTCAAATTGAAGAGAATGTTGTTGCCAATATGGACTTAAATGAAGATGAAGTGGTGGTGGAAGATGATTCAAGAATAGAGGATCATGAAGAGGAGTGAAAGGAGGAAATAACTCATATTGTTCCTTTGCAAGGGACAAATGAGACAAATCATATGGAAAATACTTCTCTCACCAATCTTATTGAGGAGCCTCAAAATCATGAGTTGGATAAATATGTTGGTTTGCATGCATGTGTGGATGTTACAAAGTTGGTGCCTACAATTTCGGTGGACAGGAGCATTGAATCGGTGTTGTCCATGCCTTCGGGTAGTAGTATGAGCAATGGCTATGATGGAAGAATTGGAAGCATCATCACGATGCATGATGGTTTCAAAGTCCATGAGTTTTTTATGGAGTTCAGCAAAGTCAATAGGGGTTTCTTTGCTGCGAAGTGCTGCTGATATCTCACGATACTCACCACTTAAACCATTCAAAGTATGGATAACAAGATCAATGCTATCAAGAGTATTGTCAATGATAGATAATTCATCAGAAATAGCTTTAATACCTTGAAGACAGGCATCCATTGATTGAGTACCTTTTGTGAATGTGGAGATGCGATGCTTGAGTGCCATAATGCGTACACGACAAGAACCTGCATACATGGTTTTGAGAGTGTCCTATGCTTGTTTTGATGTGGTGACAGCACGAAGGTGAGTGACCACAGTAGCAGCAACAGAAGAGACAATGCCATGAAGGATCAATTGATCCTGTCTAGTCCAGTGAGTAAATTCTGGAATAACAACTGTTGAGTCAGTCGGTAGATGTTTAGATGGACAAGGTTTGCTGCCATCAATATAGCCTAACAGATAATAGCCTGTCAAGAGAGCAATGAATTGAATACCCCATGCTGGATAGTTGTCTCCAACAAGCTTGATGTACAATTGAGAACCAGCATTAAGGACAATGATTTTGTCATTTCGAGAAGACACAGTGTTGGTGGGGTTAATTTCAGTTTCATAGGAAGAGCTCATCGTGGGAAAATAGGATCGAAAAAAAACTGTGAGGCTAGATAGCTCTTGATACCATAAAGTGATATTGTATTACTTGAATAACAGCAGGTTACAAGAGATTAAATAGATACCGTTTGAGTTTGAAAGAATTTGAATAAACTAACTAAAGCCTAAAAGACTAGGAGAAGATCGGTTGAACTAACAAGAAGGTACAAGTAAGTTACAAAGATTCAATCTTATCATGTGCAGTAAATCCTATCTAGATAAAATAATTTGAACCGATATAGAGCTGATTTTAAGTTCTATCCATTAGCCTATCCCTCTCCCTCTCGATCTCTTCCCCTCTCCTCCACATTTTTCAAATTATTCAGGTGTTTCCCTAACATATGCTACTTCATGTGAAACCCACATGTGACATATACCACGTAATCAAATTGTCACATTCTGCCGAAATATCTAGATTACAATTAGGAGGGGGAAAAATCCCAGCTAGTTTTGCAGATAGTTATGTTTCCAATATTTTATTTCCTACAAAAAAAGATGCAGAAAGAAACGAAAGACAATTTAGATTTTTAGATGTTGTTCTTATGGATCCACTTGATGTTCACTTATATATATATATATATATATATATATATATATATATATATATATATTAAAAGATGCAGAAAGAAACGAAAGACAATTTAGATTTTTAGATGTTGTTCTTATGGATCCACTTGATGTTCACTTATATATATATATATATATATATATATATATATATATATATATATATATATATATATATATACACACTACCCAAAAACAAACATTGATTATTGATGAGACAAAAGCCGTTTGAAACGTCAAAAAACCATCGGTAATGGCATGTTTCCAACGGATTACCGACGACTCCAATTTCATTGGAATTGGCTCTTGATATGATTATCGGCGGATTTGGGGATTTGCCGGTAATTACCGGTAGATATTCCGTCTGAAATGACCTCTGTAGGTTGCCTCATTACCGACGGCAAAAGTTGTCCATAAACCCGTCAATGACTTAGCGACGATTTTTTCCATCGGTGCTGAGGCACCCATCCCACCAACGGATTAGTCTGTCCGTAATTTGTTTGTGGATTACCGAGGGACAATCCGTCGGTAAGTTCATTTATTTATTTTTTAAATTGAAACTAAATTAGTTTTTATTAAATTAAATAAATATTATTTATTTATTAAATAAAATTTATTTATTTATTAAATAAATTTAAATTAAAATTATAGTAAATAGCATTATATATAATAAAAACTCAATATATAAATGATATAATAATATAAAAATCCGTACAATGTAAATAATTCCATACAAAACCCCACAGCTACCAAAATCCTAGAAATATTAAAGTAACATGGTCGTCCTTGTGAAGATCATCATCCGACGTCAGATGACCATCCGACTATGGATGAGTCGACGTCATGATCATCCTTTTGTTGCCCGTGCACGCTTCATAGTAGTAGAGGGCGCCTGGCCTGTAAGGAGCACCTCCTGCGCGAATGGTGTGCCTATCGGTGGGAGCACCTCGATCACACCAATGACGACCTGCCGCCACCACCGTGCGTCATGCACTCGTTCTCCTCCCTCGCCTGATGCACTTCCTGTCTGAGCTGCTACACCTCCTCAGTGTCTAGCGAGCTTGAAGATGCACCCTCCTGATGTGTCAATCTCGGACCCCCCGACAGTAGGTACGATCTAGACTCCCAATCCCATAAATCTGCCCCTTCTTCCTCCCGCCGGCCACATTGGCCCACACCTGGGTCTAAAGTCTCTCTACCTCGGTTGGGTCAATCCGGGAGGGATCAATCCTGCACCTGGATGGAATATGAAATGGTTTTGGAGGTCGTCTTCGATGGAATCTGTTGGACTCAATGACTGAGAGATTTTGATATATGACAAATACAACTTAATGTTTATGCAAGTGTTTAGTGTCAAATTGTAAAGACAGGTATCAAGCAATATGCAACAAGTTCAGTGAGCAATCAAAGTAGAATATTCAAGGAAGAACTTGGAGGAATCAAAGAGCAAGGACGAAGATCAAGGAATCATCAAGACAAGAGCTTAAACGAAGAAATTAGTGTTAAGTATTAGATGATTTGTAAGAGATGAAATCTCTTATTCACAAATAGCTCAATTAAGAAAGATGCATGAAGAAAATCATTTTTCATAACCTGCATTAAAAGGAATAAGTTTTCGTTAATGAAAATGATTTTTGGAAATAATAACAGAAGCGCTCGTCCAACACTGGAATAATATAAGCGCTCGTCCAACACTGGGAATAATAGAAGCGCTCGTCCAACAGTGGTAAAAGCTGGCGTCCAAGAAAGTGGCAGAAGCTCACGTCTACTAAAGTGACAGAAGCTCACGTCTACTAAAGTGACACAAGCGCACCTCTACTAAAGTGACAGAAGTGCTCGTCTACTAAAGTGATACAAGCGCTCGTCTACTAAAGTAATGCAAGCGCTCGTCTACTAGTTGGAGCACGTCCAATTACTTTGTGTTAGTGCTCCCGTCTGCTGACATTGCAAATTGACGTGACTATTTTTTAAGATGGACGTGGCTATTTTTCCAAATGGACTCGTTATTATATGGACGCAAATTCTATAAGAACTATTAAGAATCTTATCTCAAGAACGAGAATCATGAAAACAGATTCTGTTAAATAAGATCCAAATCTGTTTTGATTGATCCCAACGAATATAACTTGTTTTTCTATATAAAGAGGGATCAAAGTAACACTTTAAGAAGAATCATAACGAATAACAATAGAATTATAACGATACACATATCATTCATCATCTTCATTGAGCTTACTGTGAAAAGAGTGTTTCAATGTGCTTCAATTTGTTTTATCTGACTATTGAGAGTTAGGAATCAACTTTTGTTTTTACTCTTGATTGTAAAGAGAGAGGGAGTCTCTCTGAGTGATTAGGGTGAGGTATCCCTAAGGTTGAACATTGAGGCTCTTCACAAGAGTGTGTATCTCGAGGTGAAGGAGTGCTCTGTGGTGTAAAGGTTTTTCAAGCTACCTGGCAAAGCTTGCGTGTTAGTGTGTGAAATCCCACAGGTGGAGTGGGGACTGGATGTAGGTCACAGTGGTGGGGACTGAACCAGGATAAATCTATTTGTGTAGTATCTCTAAACTCAAACTCCTTTACTTTCTGTTTATGATTCAAGAACCTGCAACTTTGATGTTTAAAGTTCAAGTATAATTTCTGTTCTTGATCTGTATAAACTGTATTTTGTTATTACTGATTTATTGAACCTGAACCTATTCGTTATTAATCTTTCTTATCATCATCACCTTCTATTAAATATTTTGTAAAAACCCTTCATCGATTTTATAAAAGATCCTGAGAACACAAATCCGCAACTCTGATTTATAAAGCTTTGTGAAAAAAGTTTTAATAGGGAAATATTTTCTTTGAAAACTCAATTCACCCCCCCCCCCCCCCCCCCAACCCTCTTGAGTCGTTGAATCCAAAACAACAATTGGCATCAGAGCTAAACTCTTAAGTTTGGCTTAACAGCTATAAGAGCATGGCTTACAATGACTGTTTAAATGAAAGGGCTTCCCTTGCACGCCCGCCTGCCTTCAATAGATCTGAGTATATCTATTGGAAGTAAATAATGGTAATCTTTCTTGAGGCAGCAGGTGTTGACATATGGGATGCAGTAGAAAATGGACCATTTGTCCTCTTTACTGTAAATGCTGATGGTGCTCCAAGAAATAAGCCTAAAACTGAATGGAATAAGGATGATAAGAAATGAATTCAATATAATGCACATGCTAAGAATATTATAACATCTGCTTTAAGCCGTGATGAGTTTTTTAGGGTTTCAAATTGCAAATCAGCAAAGGAGATGTGGGATACATTGCAAGTAACACATGAAGGAACCTCTGATGTCAAAAGAGCAACAATGAACACCCTCACACATGAGTATGAGCTGTTCAGAATGAATCGAGGAGAACCTATGACTGAAATACAAAAGAGATTCACACACATTGTAAATCAATTGGCTGATCTTGGAAAGACAATCTCAAATGAGGATCAAATTAACAAAGTCATGAGATGCTTGAGCAGGGAATGGCAACCTAAAGTCACTGCAATCTCAGAATCCAGAGATCTCTCATCAATGACCCTTGCCACACTATTTGGAAAATTGCAAGAACATGAATTGGAGTTGAACAGACTAAATGAGAGTGAAGAAACTGATAAAAGAAATAAGGGATTGGCGCTGAAATCATAAGTCAAAGAAGTAGAAGAGAGTGATGATGATGATTCAGAACAAGAGGCTGAATATGAAGAAGAGATGGGAATGCTAGTTAGAAAATTCAAGAACTTCCTAAAGAAGAAAGGAAGATTCAAAAGAAAGCCATACACCTTTCAAAGGAGAAATTTCAGCAAAGGTGACAACTCTTCCAACAACATCACATGCTATGAATGTGGAAAGATTGGCCACATGAAGTTTGATTGTCCAAAACTGCAAAAGAAGGACAAAACAGAAAAGTTTGACTCAAAGGACAAGAAGTGGAGAAAGCCAAGAAAGGCCTACATTGCTTGGGATGATAATGATCTAGATTCCACTGAAGAATCTGAATCTGAGGAGGCAAACTTGTGCTTGATGGCCAACAATAACGATGATTCGAAAAGTGATGTAAGTTCTAATTATCAACCTTCTTATGATGAATTGCAAAATGCTTTTGAAGAACTTCATAGAGAATCCATTAGATTTGCTAGATTGCTAACTAAGTCTAATAAAACCATCACATGCTTAGAGAAGAAAACTTCTGTTTTAAACAAAGAGGTACATCAATTAAAAATAGAAAATTGTACTTTAAAAGAAAAACTAGCTACTATTTTAGATGCACCTATATGTGATAAATGTCCTAAGTTAGAGAAATATATAAATCATTGTAATGGTGATCTATCTAGAGTTACTAGTGATAAAGAAATCTGGAATGCATCTAGCTGTACATTGACTAAAGAAGTTGAAAAACTGAAAAACGACTTAGCCAAGTTCACAAATGGTAGAGATAATTTGGATGCATTGTTAGGACAGCAAAATTGTGTTTATGATAAGGCTGGAATAGTCTATAAACCTAAGATACATGAGAAATCTTTCAAGAAATTTTTTGCTGCACCTATGACATCAAACACACCATTTGTTAAATGTTATTTCTGTGCTAGAAAAGGTCACACAGCTTCTACATGTCATTACAGAAAATCTGCTTATAATAAGTCTAAATATATATGGGTTCCTAAAGGAACTAATGCTCCAACTAACTCAAAAGGACCCAAACAGATTTGGGTACCTAAAGCAAAAACATGATTCTGTTTTGTAGGTGTGTGGGAAAGCCAAGAATGTGGAATGGTATCTTGACAGTGGCTGTTCCAAGCACATGACTGGAGACAAAAGCAAGCTCATTTCCTTTACCCCTAAGTCGAGTGGTAGTGTTACCTATGGAGACAATAATAAAGGGAGAATACTTGGCATTGGCAACATTGGAAGTGACTTAACAACAATCATTGAGGATGTACAATATGTTGAGGGACTGAAACATAACCTATTAATTATCAGCCAATTATGTGACAAAGGTTTCAAGGTAAAATTCAATTCCAATAGTTGCTTAATAGAAAATCAGCATGATGAAAATTTGAAATTAATTGGACATAGGACAGATAACATCTATATGCTTGATTTAGATAATATCTCTTCAAATACTGCATGCTATCTTATTTCAAAAGAAGAAGAGAATTGGCTTTGGCATAGAAGAACTGCACACATTCATATGAACCACTTGAATAAACTGATTTGTAAAGATCTTGTGATTGACTTGCCTAAACTAAAATTCGTGAAAAATGGATTATGTGATGCATGTCAAAAGGGAAAGCAAGTTAAGGTGTCTTTCAAACCAAAGAACATTGTTTCAACAACTAGACCCTTGCAACTTTTACACATGTATTTATTTGGTCCATCTAGAACCAAAAGCTTTGGTGGTAACTCGTATCATTGGTAATAATAGATGATTACTCTAGATATACATGGACATATTTTCTATCTCATAAGAGTGATTCATTTGCTGTATTTAAGAAAATGGCAAAAAATGGTGCAAAATGAAAAGGACGTAAAAATTGTTTTTATAAGAAGTGATCATGGGGGAGAATTTCAAAATGAAGTGTTTGAAAACTTTTGTGATGAGCATGACATTCAACATAATTTTTCTGCTCCTAGAACTCCACAACAAAATGGAGTAGTGGAAAGAAAGAATAGATCATTAGAGGAGATAGCAAGAACTATGTTGAACGACTCTAGCTTGCCAAAACATTTTTGGGCAGATGCTGTCAATACAGCCTGCTATGTGCTAAATAGAGTCTTGATAAGACCAATCTTAAAGAAAACCCCTTATGAGCTTTACAAAGGAAGAAAACCAAACATAGCACATTTACATGTTTTCGGTTGCAAATGTTTTGTTCTTAACAATGGAAAGAATAATCTTGGAAAATTTGATGCAAAGGCCGATGAAGGAATTTTCCTAGGTTACTCCCTATCTAGTAAAGCATTTAGAATATATAATAAGATAACACAAACTATTGAGGAATCTGTGCATGTGACATATGATGAGTCTAACCCCAAAAGGTTGGAAAATGATTGTGTTATTGATGATCTTGCAGATTCAATTGAGAAAACTCTCCTAGAAGAGAAACAGGACAATGAAGAAGATGAAAGCTTAAAGAACGAATCGTTGCAGCAGGATCAAACAGAACAACAGCCTGACCTACCAAAGGAATGGAGGATCAAGTAAATCATCCAATTGATAACATCATTGGTGAAATTACAAAGGGGGTAACTACTAGACAATCTCTTAGAAATGTTTGTAATCATATGGCATTTGTGTCGCAAGTAGAACCTAAGAACATAGATGATGCTATAATTGATGAACATTGGATGATGGCTATGCAAGATGAGTTAAACCAGTTTGAAAGAAACCAAGTTTGGAAACTAGTGCCTAACCCTAAGAACTGTCAAGTAATAGGTACAAAATGGGTTTTTAGGAATAAACTAGATGAAAATGGTATAATTGTAAGAAACAAGGCTAGATTGGTAGCCAAAGGGTATAACCAAGAAGAAGGCATAGATTATGATGAAACATATGCACCAGTAGCAAGATTAGAAGCTATAAGAATGCTACTTGCTTATGCTTGCATAATGGGATTTAAATTGTATCAAATGGATGTTAAGAGTGCTTTCTTAAATGGATTTATACAAGAGGAAGTGTATGTTGGTCAACCACCTGGTTTTGAGAATAATGAATTGCCTAACCATGTTTATAAACTGTCTAAAGCACTATATGGCTTAAAGCAAGCTCCTAGAGCGTGGTATGAAAGGTTAAGTAATTTTCCCATTGAAAAATGATCTAAAAGAGGTAAAGTTGACACGACTTTGTTCACTAAGAAAAAGGCACACAACATTTTACTTGTACAAATATATGTGGATGATATAATTTTTGGTGCCACTAATGAGCATTTGTACAAAGAGTTTACAAGTCTTATGCAGAGTGAGTTTGAAATGACAATGATGGGTGAGCTGAACTTTTTCCTTGGACCGCAAATAAAGTAAACTGAAAATGGAATCTTTGTTAGCCAAACCAAGTACTGCATTGAGTTGATCAAGAAGTTTGGCATGGAAAACGTTAAGGAGATGGCTACTCCAATGAGTACCTCCTGTTATCTGGACAAAGATGAGCAAGGTAAACCTGTTGATGTTTCTAAATTCAGAGGTAAGATAGGCTCACTACTTTATCTTACTTCTAGTAGGCCAGATATCATGTTTAGTGTATGCATGTGTGCTAGGTATCAAGCAAATCCAAAAGAATCACACTTAACAACAGTTAAAAGGATCATTAAGTATCTGTTAGGAACAAAAGACGTGAGATTATGGTATCCCAAGGGAGCTACATGTATGTTAATTAGCTATTCAGACTCTGATTTTGCTGGTTGTAAACTAGACAGAAAGAGTACTGGTGGAACTGACCATTTACTAGGAAACTCATTAGTATCATGGTTTAGTAAGAAACAATCTAGTGTGGCTTTATCCACTGCAAAGGCTGAATATGTAGTAGTCGGTAGTCACAGTGCACAGGTTTTATGGGTGAAACAACAATTAGTTGATTATGGTGTGCAACTAAACCAAGTTCCTATTAGATGTGACAATACTAGTGCAATTAACCTAACTAAGAACCCCATAATGCACTCTAGAACTAAACACATAGAAATCAGACATCATTTCATTAGAGATCATATACAAAGTAGAGAAATTGAGATTGAATATGTTGATACAACTAAGCAACTTGCTGATATCTTTACCAAGCCCTTGAACAAGGAAAGCTTCTTCTTCATTAGAAGAGAATTGGGCATAATCGATCAATCTTATATCTAATCTCTAAAGAAACAGGAGAAAATCTAAAAAGGGGAGGAAAATTAATGGACGCACTTATTCTTTGATTTGTCCCTGAACCTATCCCTCTATCATGAACAATTTTATATGCTATGTTTGCATGTTTAAAATGCTTACCTTTTCTATTGCTTTGAATGTTTCTTTTCTTTACCTTTCTGCTCTGACTGCTTTGATACCATGATATAAATCTGTCAAAACACTAAGTGTCTGCTACACTTATATTCTGAGCTTATAATTTGTTAAAAGGTTTGTCATAATAAAAAAGGGGGAGATTGTTAGACTCAATAACTGAGAGATTTTGATATATGACAAATACAACTTAATGTGTATGCAAGTGTTTAGTCTCAAATTGTAAAGACGGGTATCAAGCAATATTCAACAAGTTCAGTGAGCAATCAAAGGAGAATATTCAAGGAAGAACTTAGAGGAATCAAAGAGCAAGGACAAAGATCAAGGAATCATCAAGACAAGAGCTTAAGCGAAGAAATTAGTGTTAAATATTAGATGATTTTAAGAGATGAAATCTCTTATTCACAGATAGCTCAATTAAGAAAGATGCATGAAGAAAATCATTTTTCATAACCTGCATTAAAAGGAATAAGTTTTCGTTAATGAATATAAGCGCTCGTCCAACACTGGGAATAATAGAAGCGCTTGTCCAACAGTGGTAAAAGCTGGCGTCCAAGAAAGTGGCAGAAGCTCACGTCTACTAAAGTGACAGAAGCTCACGTCTACTAAAGTGACAAAATCTCACGTCTACTAAAGTGACACAAGCACACGTCTACTAAAGTGACAGAAGTGCTTGTCTACTAAAGTGATACAAGCGCTCGTCTACTAAAGTGATACAAGCGCTCGTCTACTAAAGTAATACAAGCGCTCGTCTACTAGTTGGAGCACGTCCAATTACTTTGTCTTAGTATTCCCGGACGTGGCTATTTTTTAAGATGGACGCGGCTATTTTTCCAAATGGACTCGTTATTTTATGGACGCGAATTCTATAAGAACTATTAAGAATCTTATCTCAAGAACGAGAATCAAGAAAACAGATTCTGTTAAATCAGATCCAAATCTGTTTTGATTGATCCCAACGACTATAACTTGTTTTTCTATATAAAGAGAGATCAAAGGAACACTTTAAGAAGAATCATAACGAATAACAACAGAATTATAATGATACACATATCATTCATCATCTTTATTAAGCTTACTGTGAAAAGAATGTTTCAATACTCATAAGGCTTCAATTTGTTTTATTTGAATATTGAGAGTTAGGAATCAACTTTTGTTTTTACTCTTGATTGTAAAGAGAGAGGGAGTCTCTCTGAGTGATTTGGGTCAAATATCCCTAAGGTTGAACATTGAGGCTCTTCACAAGAGTATGTATCTCGAGGTGAGGGAGTGCTCTGTGGTGTAAATGTTTTTCAAGCTACCTGGCAAAGCTTGCGTGTTAGTGTGTGAAATCCCACAGGTGGAGTGGGGACTGGATGTAGGTCACAGTGGTGGTGATTGAACCAGGATAAATCTAGTTGTGTAGTATCTCTAAACTCAAACTCCTTTACTTTCTGTCTATGATTCAAGAACCTGCAACTTTGATGTTTAAAGTTCAAGTATAATTTATGTTCTTGATCTGTATAAACTGTATTTTGTTATTACTGAGTTATTGAACCTGAACCTATTCGTTATTAATCTTTCTTATCCTCATCACCTTCTATTCAAGATTTTATTAAAACCCTTCATCGATTTTATAAAAGATCTTGATAACACAAATTCGCAACTCTGATTTATAAAGCTTTATGAAAAAAGTTTTAAGAGGGAAATATTTTCTTTGAAAACTCAATTCACCCCCATTGATCCCAACGACTATAACTTGTTTTTCTATATAAAGAGAGATCAAAGGAACACTTTAAGAAGAATCATAACGAATAACAACAGAATTATAATGATACACATATCATTCATCATCTTTATTAAGCTTACTGTGAAAAGAATGTTTCGATACTCATAAGGGCTTCAATTTGTTTTATTTGACTATTGAGAGTTAGGAATCAACTTTTGTTTTTACTCTTGATTGTAAAGAGAGAGGGAGTCTCTCTGAGTGATTTGGGTCAAATATCCCTAAGGTTGAACATTGAGGCTCTTCACAAGAGTATGTATCTCGAGGTGAGGGAGTGCTCTGTGGTGTAAATGTTTTTCAAGCTACCTGGCAAAGCTTGCGTGTTAGTGTGTGAAATCCCACAGGTGGAGTGAGGACTGGATGTAGGTCACAGTGGTGGTGATTGAACCAGGATAAATCTAGTTGTGTAGTATCTCTAAACTCAAACTCCTTTACTTTCTGTCTATGATTCAAGAACCTGCAACTTTGATGTTTAAAATTCAAGTATAATTTATGTTCTTGATCTGTATAAACTGTATTTTGTTATTACTGAGTTATTGAACCTGAACCTATTCGTTATTAATCTTTTTTATCCTCATCACCTTCTATTCAAGATTTTATTAAAACCCTTCATCGATTTTATAAAAGATCTTGATAACACAAATTCGCAACTCTGATTTATAAAGCTTTGTGAAAAAAGTTTTAAGAGGGAAATATTTTCTTTGAAAACTCAATTCACCCCCCCCCCCCCCTGAGTTGTTGAAGCCAAAACAACATAGTCAACCTGACAAATTTATAATTTTAAATAAATGATCATTATGTAACAACAAATTAATAACAAAAAACATAAATTCTTTTTAACCAAAGTCAATTTCATCTATGCTTCCCGATACGCCATGAGTCAGGTATATCTGGGATCAGAGTGCTTCATCTTTAAAACTAATCTCCTATCCATAACTATCAATAATTTATTTATTTATTGTAAAGGTTAAAATTTAAAGTCCTCATCTTTATAAAAATAAAATAAAATAAAGATCTCCAATTCAGAACAACAACAACAACAACAACAACAACAAACACATATATGAACATATATTGGGCAAACAAACAGAACACTAAAAATTTAAACACAAAATGAGGACAGATGTACAAAATAGCAAGCATGCATATGTACAAAATACAGTTCACAATCAACAATTAAATAAATTAAAAATTACAAAATTCATACTTGTAGCCGAACACCCACAATAATGAGGGCATATGAATGGTGGCTTGGGTAAAGGATTGGTGGCTGTGCAACACAGAGACAAACAATAAGCAAAAAAAATTAAAAACACACAGACAAATGGACATTGGTGTGGAAGGAGGCAAAGCTTCAAACCTGAGGAGGAAGGAGTGTGCACACTGCACAGTGGTGGCTCCGCCCCTATTGGTGGTGCTTTGTGCGGGGCGGGGGCACGGTGGTGACAAGGAGAGGATGAGGAGAAGGAGAGAGAGAGGAGCCGCTATGAGAATGAGAGGTGATGGTGGCGGTGTTCACAAAGGCCGGAGAAGGCAGGTGGTGTTTGTGGTGCTCGTAGAGCTAGGCTAGAGAAGAGAGGAAAGTAGAGAGGGAGGAGAGAAAATGAGGGGGAGAAGGCATGTGCGGTAAGGTTAATGAAGGTTTACCAATGGACTAAAAATTATCGACGACTTTATCGATCAGTAATTCAAAAAACATGAATATCGAGGGAAGATTCCGTCAATAATTTATACCAAGTTTCTGACGGACAAGTCGTCGGTAAGTTCTGTTCAATGTTTCTGACGGAATGACCGTCGGTTATCTCTCACGCCAAGAATTCCCGATTCCCTCCAACAATATCACCGACGAATTTACCGATGGAAATATCCTCTGTAAGTTTACCGATGGACAATCCGTCAGTAATTCTTGTGACTTTCCATATTCACAGTTATTGACGGACATATCCATTGGTAACCTCTTCATTACCGATGGAGGTAGTGGTCCTCAGTAAAAATCCATCGGTAATTCAACATTTTCTTGTAGTGGATAGTAATAGTATTTATGTTTATCCACTATTTGTATCAAGGTTTAAAATTTGCATCCGCAATTGTAATTGAGGTCATGACATTGCAATTTTGATAATCTCTGAAACCATATCATGACTGCAGTTGCGGTTACATCGGTCACATTTTTCAACAATTGTCCCGATAAAGAAAAACGGAGATCGATCTTGACCTCAATTTTCAATCTTGGTTTGTATTATTTGACTAGAAAGCCTATGTTTTCTATATTATATATAATATATGACTTTGATCTGAATGTATACATGTTGAAGTAAGTACTCTTCTACTTCGTTAATTAATTTTTTGGCTTAGAGAAAAATGTCCATCTCTGGATGAAAATTCAACTAACCACCTATTGGCTACTGTCGTTTTCCATTTCCTTTTTGCTTTCTAAAGAAGATATTTAGTAGACTTTTGGGTTTGGTTTGTCTCCTTTTGTATTTGTCATTAGTGGTATGTCTGTATATATACACTAATGATGAATGCAAATAATTTCAGTAGTTGATCAATCATCACAGATAAACTAAGATTGTAATCGAACCAAAAAAGAAAAAAGAAAAAAAAATCTGTAAGTTGGCCCCCTTGAATGTGCAGATAACTAGAATTATTTTTCAACAAGCTTTTATTGATTTTTTCGTCTTACATAACATTGTACATATCTGGATTCTCCAAAATGCAGTAGATATACTTCATGTTCCGCTGCCGTCCAAAATCTGAGACGCGTTCAACAGATCTTAACAGAAAACCGTGTTGACATGTTTTCTGTTTTGAGTTCTAAGGGATGAGAATTATCTTTTTAGAAGATCGATAAATGTTTTTAATACATATTTATACAATCATGCTCAAACCAACCTAACACTAACCTCGTGATGTGTTAGTTAGTTGTACCAGACTATTAATTGTTCAAAGTGAAGGCGAAAGCATGGCAAAAAAAGTTTTTTTTTATTTTTTTTATAGATAAATGTTAGTAATTAGTATATTATGTTAGTGGGGAGTTCAACCCATAACCTCCTTAATACTCCAATCTCTATTTCCCTCCCTCAAACCACCTTGATCACCTTATAACTCCAAAAATAAAAAATAAAAACAGATTATTTTGCTTACTAGCTAGCACATGCATGTAGTTGACAAGAATGTGGAAATCGACCAAAATTCCTACACCTTAATATTTTAAAACCTCGATCCAAATTTGTGAATTTAATATTATGAGTCAGCGATTAATAATTAATGAAGTTATGAGACTTGCAAAGCTTCTCTCTTCACATGCAAGGATGACGGGTAGGTTAGAATGAAGCTGGTAAGCTATTAATTAAGGACGTTTAATTATTTATTAGAAAACTTAATGTAGAAAAAATTAAAAAGAAATCCAAAAGTAAGATTTTTTTATGAAAAAGTATCAAAGTGGGTTGGGCCCATCGGGTTGGCCCGTTTAACCCATATTTTTTGGCAGGTTAGGTTGAGATCCCTAATCCATCAACCCGTTTTGACCCGTCACGTCCAACCCACCAAAAATATATGTTAGATGCGGGGGGTCGGGGCGGGTTGACCTGCCAACCCATTTGGTTTTTTTAAAAAATTAAATTTCCTATTTTCTAATTTTGTTATCTCATCTCAGTGAGTGCATGTCCTTAACCCGTAACGTTACGCTAGTAATAGATAGCATACGAAGAGTCCCACTCATTGCTGCAATATGATATGATGGTACATGATTTAAATTTTAAAAGAGTAATCTTGCTTTTTTTTAATCCTAATATGATTCATGTTAAATATTTGATATTGCAAAAGCGATACCATCAATTTAAGGATATATTATTATTGCATTGTTTATTTAGCTAGCACTTGTTTTTTTTTAATAATGGTATTTTTTAGCGGGCCAACCCACCAACCCGTAACTCATTTATTACATTTCCCTCGTTGATGGGTCAACCCGTCAACCCACCAGAAAACGGGATGGGATGGGTTGGGGTGCTCAACACAACTCAAGATGGCGGGCCAACCCACCCTGCCCTGTTTAATGGCAGGTTTGTGGTGTGACCGCCCCACCACCCCATTCTTTTATATACTTTCATTAGACATGGTCCACGGGATGTAGGGGTGGCAAAGAGGGCTAATCCGCCCGCTGTCAACCCGCCTAAAACGAGACGGGGCGGGTTGAATTTTGGAAGTGAGTTGAAAATCTACCCCCGCCCCATGACGGGTTGGCGGGTTGGCCCGCCAAATTTTTTTTTTGAAAATAAGAAATAAAAAAACAAATTAAATAGTTAATTACTTAAATTATCTTTAAAATAATCATGTTTCCACTTGAAAATGATTTAAATTAATGAAAATTTATCAATACAAAGATTTGTTTAATTATGAGAACCTAAATTATACAATCTTAATGCATGCACCAAACAAAAATAATCTTTGTATTTGTTTTCCCATTGTTTAACACATGTATAAGACATTACTATATCTCACTTAGTAATTGTTGTGATCATATAGCCATTTTCTTCTATTGAAATTTCTCTAGCTTAGTTATTTTGTCTTCAAAATCTACTTTGGCAAAATAATAGGAGGTATACACACTATAATGCAAATACTAAGATATCCAACATACGTATGGTTGTGAATCTCTATATGCACAAAACTGGACTTTCACATGATAAAAATAAAAATATTTTAGTATATGCATGGTAGTATATAGTATTTTGAACCTTTTTTAATGAATAAAAATATACATAACACCATTTTTTTAACAATCATCATGTACCCATGTAGTGACTATTAAAACCATGACTAATAATAAAACTTAAAAGACTAAAAAACTGAGAAATAAAAAAAAGTAAAAAAAAAAAAGGCAACCCGATAGACCAACCTGTCCCGATCTCACCCCATTTTCATGGTGGATTGTGACGGGACGGATTGTGACGGATTGATGGGTCGAAATCCCAGCACCACCCTACCAAAAAATAACGGGTTGGCCCGTCGGGCTCAATCCGTTTTGTCATCCCGTTACGGGACGGGATGGTGCAAATTATAAGTTTTTAAGTCAACCAGCGTACCCGATATTGACACTTGTGTACATGTATGTGATCGAGATATATATTGACAAATATATAAGAAATAGAATAAGATCACCCTTTCCTTTTTTTAAAAAAAAAAAACTGTTTGTTTCCGATGTAAACAATATATTGTTTAGTTTTTTTTAATGGATTTTCTTCTTTCACTTTATGAAAGTGTCAATGGCCTTCATTGCCTCATATTTAAAAGAATATTTTTAACAAAATGACGTGCAAAAGTACGACAACAATGACAATGATTTCAATTAGGTTGATACCCTTTATCTAATATTTGCATCATATCAAAATTATAATAAAACCCATAAAAGGATATATCATCTGAATCTAAAACTAGGAGCCTGTTAATTATAAAAAAATCTGGAGGATGAACCTAGGAATTAGATCCCATCTAAAAAAAATTCAGAAAATTACCTTCTGTATATTTTGACTTCACACTAACAAATTTTTTTTTTTTAAAAAAATGTTATATCATGGTTTGACCCTACCCTAAAAGCAATGGATGTAACCATACAGGTTTGACGTTTTTGCTATCAACGGATTTCTTTGAAATGAGGGGAATTCATTCTTTTAACTTACGCGAGACTCAAATGAAATCTATATAACCATCAAAAGAGATCCAATCAGTTGAATCAACAAGTGCAGGCACCTTCTAGATTAATAAATTTTATTGCAAGTAACAATCTTAAGATACGTTTATGTGTCTAACTGAAAG
This sequence comes from Sophora flavescens, assembly GCA_030762895.1. NCBI lineage: Eukaryota > Viridiplantae > Streptophyta > Magnoliopsida > Fabales > Fabaceae > Sophora > Sophora flavescens. The sequence goes on from CM061064.1 coordinate 187,623,121, forward strand.
GAAAATTGGAACCATTCATCGCATTACCAGCTGATATATGTGATAAATACACCAAAGTCAAAGGAAAAGAGTAGTTAAATATAGAGTTATCATATAACTTGCGCTGATATGGGTTCAATGTTTGCTACTAACTAGCTAGAGAGGAAGAATTTTCCTCCATTTTCTGTCAACAGACGCTAAAATGAGAGTATATCGAATTACATATATAATGTGCGTGGAAAGCCAATCAGTTCTATGTTTTGAGGTTGCTGGATCTGTAACTACGTAATAACCATTTCTCATAATACATTTCACCTTAGACTCACAGCAATATTCTCTCAATCAAAATTTTGTAACACGAGTAAGCAAATTTGGAAGCGAAAATGCTTATCAAAATAAAAATAAAAATTTGGCAGCCTAAATAAGCACTTATTTAATAAACATTTTAAAATAGGCTTAAAAAAATTCCTTTTTTCTTAAACTTCTCCACACTAGTGCAAAATATACTTTCAACAATAGGGTTTTAGATCCGTTGTTAAACAACAGATGTTAAAAAAGAGGCGGTGACAATTTTACATTAAAGTGGAAAACTTTTTATACCGGTTCCATGTTTAACGGATGTAGAAAGTTGAAAATAAAAATAGTGCCTCACTCTTTACATCGATTACTATTTAACTGATGTAGAAACATGGAAAAAAATTGCACTTCATTTTTTACCTCGATTATATTCTGACCGATGTAAAAAACTTACCTTCCACATCGGTTGGAGAATATAACCGATGTAAACTTCCTCTTTCATTTGTTCAAAAATACCTATTATTCTGACTTCACTCTCCCTTTCCCTCTTTGTCACCAAACCTATGCATCCCCTCAAACTGCGACAACGCACCACTGCAACCCACTTGCTGCCACCACCGCACCTCCGTTCACACCTCCTCCTCGCCGTCCGTAGTCATTGTCAACCTCAAATCTCTTCTAGGTCTCTGTTTGATTCTAAGATAATACAATCTTTTTTTTCACTTCCATTTTAAGAATATCACTGTCTCTGCTTTCGATGTCGCACCTCTAAGATCCATCCGTCACACCGTCCATAGCGCGAGCCGCACAATCCCAGCTAGATCCGCCTCGATTACATTCAGAGATGATGTTAAAAGTGTAACATCTGTTGTACTTTTAACATTTGTTCTCAACCGATGTAGAATGTCATTTCCAACCGATGTTAAAAGTCATATCTGCACTAGTGCCAATAAGGTTATTGAAATAATTTAAAAAGAGTTTATAGAAAAATCATAAACTATTTTGATAAGTTTATTTTCATAAAGTATTCTTATAAGCCAAAATAAATTCTCTCCATATAAATTCTTTCAAAATCTCTTAATTCTTTTGCGTGTAATGAAAATTAATCAATTGAACAATAAAAAAATTATTAATTTGCATATTTTGTAGAGCCATGATCAAAATATCATCAGTTATACAAATCGGCTTTGCTTTTAAAAAAATAACAGAAAATAAGGATCCCTTATTTCGTTAGTATATTCATTCCAGTTGGAAAGAGAATAACTTTTAAATTTATCCACTCCATGCATGTTGTGTATTTATTATATGAGTTTTTGTATAGGAAAATATTTGATCTTTTGGTACGTAGTCGGTATTCGTATTATTCTCAACTGAATAACACGGATATATTTTATACCTTAGGTATATATTACCTCTTTGTTTTATTGTTGAAAGGCACCAAAACTCCGTTTGGACTTCCAAACCCAGTTGTTATAATAATTTTATACGTTTGGGTACGAATTAAGTTGAAAATAATTGATTTTCGGTGGGTCAAAATTGAGTTTTGTGAAAAATAATTTATTCTAGATGTAGGATCGATCCACAAAATTCTACATATTTATACCTCAAAAATAATTTAACTTTATCATCCAAATAAAATTAATTCTTTTAAACCTATTTTTAAAATATTATTATCAAACACAAATCAATTAAATCAAAATCTAAAACAAACGTACCCGCAAAGGATATGTTGCATTAACAATTATTATTGTATGAATCAGCTGATGGAATGAAGCAAATTTATAAATTCTATTCTACAAGTGTGAACGCATGACCATAACGGTAGTTATAACACGGTCCGCTGTGTTCATGAACCGATCCAAATCATAAAAATCGAATAGAAAAATTGAAAACTGAATAAATCGAAAATCGAAAAAACCAAAAAAATCGTAAGTTTTTATTGGATTGGATCGGATTTTGGATCCTATAGTGAAATCCAATCCAAACCGATATATTATATACATATATTATTATTTTTGAAATTATAGTATTACTCATACTTAAACATCATTCTTCATACTTTTATATCACTCATTCTCTTTAATATTTTTGTTGGAATGACATATATAAGACTATTTAGAATAAATATTAATGTCATGAAGTTATATTTTACTAAAATTTTTGGTACATAACATATATATATTTGATTGAGTAATCATGAAAAATAGGAAAACAATTAAGTATATTTGAAAAATAATTAGCTACAATTTATTTGTAGCCGATTCAAGGAAAAAAAAAAGGATAAGTAGGAGTAGATATAGAGAATTAATATAAAAGAACATGTTAAAAAATATCAATAATTTTTTTCTTCTCAAACTCCTAAATTAAAATGAATATTATCTTTTATCCACTATTAAATAAGTAGAAAGGACATTTGACATTAAAAAAAAAAGTAAAGTATGACAAAAACCGAATTATCCAATCCAATCCAAACCGCATTTGATTGGATTGGATCGGATCAGATTTTTTTAAGGAAGCAAACCGATCCAATCCAAACTGGACGATATTTTTATTATTGGATCGGATAATTTTTTAACTCAAAATCGATCAAATCTAATCTGCGAACACCACTAGTCTGCTGTGGATACTGGATATAGAAAATTAGGAATATCCTTTACTTTTTTTTCCCTGTGGAATCAAAACAGAACCATATTATACGACCTCTTGAACATGAACTAGCGTGTTAGCGTGGCACACCACTGCGTCCGTCAATTTAGTGAACGTGTCATGTGGGTGTAGGAATTGTGAATGTAATAACTGATTATATATGGTTGTGTTTTCCTCATCCATATTCCAACCAAACATCAATTCAAACAGCTTTTAGCTTCATTAATATTCTGAAAAGCGACTTAAGATCAAAACAAAAAGCTCCTCTCAAAGAGATTTCGTGAACAGGCAGCCAGCTCACGTATTATATTATACACCACATAATCTGTTGGAGACAAAAGCACTTTTTGAGTGGTGATGATCATATTGATTACTCCCAGAATTAAAGTTCAACAAAGCAAGTGTTCTCATTTCTCAACCCTTTAAAATATATATATATATATATATATATATATATATATCTTGCAAGTAACTCTTGCGCACTCTTCGATTGTGTAGTTGTTGACGAGTTTTAAAAAATGGTTTTCTAAGTTCAAACTTCAACATCTCCCCCCACAGTTTTTTTCATGGTTTCCAGCACATAACATAGCCCTTTTCTTCACGGTTGAAGAGAAAAGGTTGCATCTCCGATCGACCTTGTCTTAAAGTATTATTATTAACCTATAAAAGAAGAAAAATTATTATGTTATACCAAATTCTAATTATATATCAAGAGTGCTGGGATGAGATGGTACGGATCTCTTCCAACTTAACCAAATGTCTGAGAATGCAACAACGTTAAAATTTTGAGGGAGAGCTTTATCGCCCTTATGATCATGTCCGGCTTGAGGAATTAATCTCACAGTTACGTGTGGAGAATCCTCTGCTAAACCAAAAAAAAATCTAATTATATCAAAACATTATTGACTTTTTGGCTACTAACCCACACACTGCAAGTTCTCCTGCTCATACGCCTTGAAAAATGTTAGGTTGAAAACAGTGAAATATGAGTATAAAGGTCGGTTTGTGGAAGACCAGCTGCCAACGTCGGCAGCTCAATCCACCGTTGGTCGCCACTTATCCCGGAGGTGCCATCAATTACGTACACGTAAGCTCTTGTAAACAATCTGAGGGTTCAATCTATACATGTGTCATTTTTATTTTTTTTGATAAGCATATGCATGTCATTATTAATAAACCAAAGGAAGCTATAACCATAAGATAGATAATAAAACATGATACTAATTTTGTGTTTCTTTGCCATAATCTACTAACCCGTGAGAACATTAACTAGTTATTATATAATCAAACTTTTCATTAATGATACCAAGAAAATTTTAATGGTAGGGGGATTTTACACTCAACTGAACACAATATCATTGATGATATATAATAGATGATAATATTTAATTTTACAGATATAAAAATATAAGATATTTCTCGTCTGTTAAATACAAATAACATTTTTGGCTTACCAAGCCCACGCTTCATATCCATATGGACAGAGTGCTTGCTCTCTCTACAATTGTTTATCAACTACTCCACCAAAAATATTGGGGAGAGGTAAAAAAAAACAGAAAGAAAAAATTAAGGAAAATTGAAGTGAATTGAATCCTTGTGCATGCATTCAACCTTCAGACACGATGACCAGGCTATCGTTCTTCTTGTTCATGATGATCACGAGACGATAACCGGAAAACCCACTTGGTGAGAGACATTCTTTTTGTTGCACCATTAGACCGATGAGCTTTTCTTTGGTTGCACCCATTACCAATATTGGACTCTACAACAAAGGCCTTCAATCGTTTCATGGCCAAGTTTAGAGTCTCTTCTGACATGTTAGCAAAACAAAGCCTGAACCACCCAGGTTCAGTGCAATGGCACGATGACCCGGGTGAGATATTCAATCCAACTTCATACACTATCTTCTTCCACAACTCCATCTCAGCTTCAAAAGTGTTGGAAATCAAAAGATGGCTCATGTCAACCCAACAAAACAAGCCAGCATTGCCCCGAAGACAGTTAATGCCAGCTTTTTCCAACCCCAAAACGAGCATTCTTTGACGTCGTTTGAGCCTCTTTAGGTTCTCATTGATGTAGTTTTTTGTGAATTTCTTATCCTCAAGCATGGCTGAAAGGAGGTACTGTGTTTGTGATGATACCAAGCCAAAGCTTGACATTTTTGTTGCTGCTTCCACAACTGTTTCATTCTCCGAGTATATAGCACCTACACGAAAACCCGGCAAACCCAAGTCTTTGGAGAGACTATAGACAACGTGAACTCTGTTCCAAACTTGATCAACATTTGAATAATAACCCTTTAGGTCATTTCTTTCATTACGGATTTCCATTATGCTGATGAAGCTTGGAGAGCTAAAAACAGTGCCGGAATAAATCTCGTCGCTTATCAAATGCATGTTGTCTTTGTCTTTGATGAAGTCAACAAGTAAATTCAATTCATTCCGAGACAATGTGGTGCCTAAAGGGTTCGACGGGTTTGTAACCAACACACCTTTGACTCTAAGGTTACGTTTGTGTGCCTCTTCATAAGCTTGTTGTAAAGCAGCCTCGGTTATTTGGAAGTTGTTGGAGCTTGTGCATTGTATTGGAACGATTTCAACCCCAGTTCTCCACTTGAGATCTCTATCGAATCTACACAAGTGCAAGTAAGATCAGGGAAAGGTATAAAAGAATAATATTATAAAAGGAATGAATAAAATAGATAGAGATCATCCTGTTTCAGAATATTGTCTCATTTTCTATCTCACTCACTTGTATTGTTTTATATCATTTAAAACTGACACGTTAATAATCTAAGTTGATGAGACAAAAAAAATCAGACATCTTTTTAAGATGGATGATCTCTATCCCAATAAAATATGTGTATATATCGGTTTTTACGTTTGTGTAAGATATATCTGTGTCAATATAAGAATATCTTGTCACATTAAGATGATTAGGCACCTACCCTGGGTAATAAGGAGTAGGGAGGAGAAAAGCATCTCCTTGTTCTGCAAGGCAAAACATGAGGGTCTCATTTGCGGAAGTTGAACCAGCGGTGAGAACGATGTGGTTGGGATCAAAAGTGACCTTGTTTCCTCTAATCTCAGCCATGAAATCTACCAATGCCTTCTTGAAAGAAGGGAGGCCATGGTAGCCTTGGAAGAGAGCAAGCTCTCGGAATATGGATTTGCCATCTCGCTTGAATCCAGTTACGTCTGGGTTCTTAGCTAGCCATGATTCCAAGAGATCAAAAGAGAGCTGCAAATGAAAAAAATAAATTAATTATAAGCCACCACCTTAATTATATATACGTAATAAAGGTTGATATGATGATATATATGGAAAAGATATTATTTTTTTGGTTATGAAAAACAATGTTTAACCTGATTTTCTGCAAGACCCATCTGAATAATTCCTTTGGGGTTAAGAACCTCATCATAAGGGTTTTTCTCGTATTCTTGCCATCCTAAGAAGTATGAAGAATCTTGGCCATGATTATTACACGTGGCTTTTGTAGACAAGAGCCTCATTTTATTTTTGGTATGCATGATGGGAAAGAAATGAAGACGTATTTTCTTCGAAGAATACAAGGAAAAGAAGAAAGAATATTTGGGAAGGACTATAGGAGGGAGAAATTAAGATGAATATGTCTTAAAATCTTAAGGTTTGGTTTTTGACTTAAAAAATCTTGAAGATGAATTGGTGGGTGTTGTAGACTAGTGGAGAAGCTGCTGTATTTATATATATGCAAACTCCTAGTGGAATAGAAAGCCACGTGTTAATGCAGAAGCACTTTTGACTAAAATATAGTCTTCGGAGACAGCACCTCTGAATATATGCGTTAATTTAAACGGGATTTTGTCCACCGCCCCAACCATGTCACGCGAAGTCCACGCGACCTAGTTTGCCTCAACCATAATGAGCGAGCAATATCATATGAACACTACTTGTGGAAGGTGTCTCCTACAGGGTAGAATCTCGCGTGGGATTTCAAGTTAATGGGACTCAAGAAACTATTGATATTACTGTCTAAGAAAATGCTAACGAGTATCCTTATGATACTCTTTAAGGAATCAAGAAAAAAAAGTTTTTATGGGAAATTGTTGTATTTAATATTTGAAAAAGTGAAATATTTAGTTTTCCAATAAAAATTTATTTTTCTTGTATCTTAATTCGTTAATAATATTTTATCCCGTAAGTTAAAATTTTATATAATATTAAAATGAAAGAATACATGACAAGAATTTTTTTTTTTTCATAGGAAGTTTGCTTAGGCCTTATAGTAAAGGGAAATTGAAGCTACCGCGGGATCGAACCCGCAACCTCACTAATATCAAATATTTCTAAGCTTTATCACTCGAGCTATACTGACGGGACATACGTGACAATATTTTATTGATAGAGATAACTGGTATATTAAAATGGGATTCCATCGTCTAGTTGTTAAAAAACATTTTTCATATTTTTGTTCTTTTTTGTTTTAATTTCTTCTTCTTCGTTATCAACTCAACTCATGTTAATCATGTACACGTTGGTTATGAGAATGTATTAGTTCTTTGTAGAAGTAGATCATGGAGTGAATAACACGAAGAAACAAGAGTGATATAACTTGGGAGGGAGGATATATGGCAAGTAGACCTTGTAGTGGCGCCGAGAACGCCATACCGACAGCAAATCTCGTGGAGAATGGGTCAGTGGAGACCCACAAGGTCCATGAAAGGCTTAACTAGCCTATGACCATGACATGGTCCATATGCTCCTTTGTTGCACTAACCCTTTCCAATTTGTGTCGGCCATTTTCTTCAACCGATTTTCCACTTCCCAAAATATGCCCCCTATGTTCCTCCATTCCTTTTTTCCTTGTCCCTCCTCTTAATATATTGGCATTAGCATGTTAACAAAATTTGTTGATATGGAGTCAAAACTTTAGGATCTGTATTGGTCATTAGTCATCAAGATGACAAGATGATGTTACTGAATGTATTTCCTTTATACATGTACGTTTAAATTATACTCTTGCAGCCAGCGATTGCATCACGTAAGCATGTCAATTACGGAATATCAAAATTGATTGGTCAAACTTAGCAATCTATATTAATACTATAACATGCCAAAAATAAACTTGTAACGGCGATCTTAATTCCTCTCTTTTTCTTTATCATTTGTTTAATCTTATAAAATCTTATAGTTGAAATAGAACAGAAGAAACATGATGATCAAATATTGATAATGCAGTTCATGATTTTCTTCTACAATGATGATAATAATAAGGGTCCGTTTGTTTTATATTTTGATAGAATTGATTTTGGAATAATTGATTTTGAAAAAATCAAGGTTAAAAAAATTGATTGTGTTTGGTAACAATATTTTAAAAGTGGGTTTAGAAGAATTGATTTTATTTGGATGATAAAGTAAAATCACTTTTGAAGTGTAAATATGTAGAATTTTGTGGGTCCTACATCTAGAATTAATTATTTTCAACGGAAAAGTTAGAAATTTTTGCTTCCACAAAACTCAGTTTTGACCCACTAGAAATCAATTATTTTCAATGAAGTTTCGTAAACAAACGAATGAACAATACCCAAATGTATAAACAATCACCACAAACTGAAAAAAATTGTGATTTGCGTTCTCAACCAAACATGCACTAACTTGTTTTCTATGAATTTAAATTATAATAATAAAGATATAGATTCTCAATCAAGTGGTTCCCACTTGGTGAGGCCCACCCTAAATATGGAGTTGATAGAGGGTCACAGATGACACCTATCACATGGAGGTTGAAGTTTGGTGAGTGAGTTCAAGGGCCAGAAATAAAATATATAAAGTCTAAAAGGCAAATTAAAAATTTTAATAGTTAATATTTATTTAAAAACTAAACTTAACAAAAATTACAACTTAATTTAAAAAATTTGGGGACGGTGGCCCTAGGCTGGGAATCAAATGTTTCTTGATCCCGATTTCTTCTCCCTCAAACAACTCGAGAAAGAAAAATCTCTTCTAATTGATAATAACTTCTCTCTTTTTTATTTTCAATATTTGATTTTTTTTAATCATGATCTAGATACGAAGTATCCATCATTGTTTACTAATCTCGTCTGGGACCTGTTGGGCACACAAGATGGGTTCTCCCTCCCAACCAGGTTTTTTTTCTCCATACACAAGAGTCGAATTCAACACCTAACCACTTGTTTAAGGTGCTCAAGTCCTTTAACACTTGGACCAACCACATGTTGGCATTTTCAATATTTGATTTATCACATTAATTAATTAATTAAATGAAAAAAAAGACACATAAGAAAGAGATAAAAAAGCCTCGCCCCTTGGTTTGTTTTTCATCTTAGAATTAGAAAAGCCATAATTTGATTGAAAAGAATAAGCAACGCTTTCTTATATTTTTACCAACTAGGTACTAGAATTTAAAAGAATGCAAATGAAGCAAATATTTACGAATCACTTGAAATCTGTCACCCGCCCTTAGTTTTCTTAGCTACCTGATTTCCTAGTATTCAAATCGATAATTCACATTAGAAGTCACATAAACAAAAATAAATAATCTCATCCATTGGGTAACCCTAATAGCACTGTTAGATATAGAGACTTGAGTGAAAGTGTTGGTCCATTTCGGTAATAAAGTGATCAAAGTGACGGTTAACACGGTTGGTGAGGTATTGTTGAGGCCCTCTTGCTGGACTAAGAGGAATCAATATAGGAAAATTTGTATGTAAAGTTGTGTATTTAATATTTTAAAAAATATTTTACTTAATTTTTTAATATAAAATTTTTCTTTTATAGGTTCCTTAATTAATACTCTTAGATCACTCGTCTTTTTAACAATGTTGCGATGAATAGTGAGCGACAGCTAATGATTCTTATATAGCTTTAATTTCTGGCGTTTCAAGGTTGAGGTAGGTCGCTCCAAAGAAACTAATGTGAAGTAGGTAGCTCTAGATAGCAGCTAAAAGCAGACTAGAAAATACGTTAGATAATTTGATCATCGTGGGAGACCATGTTATGGATGTTTGGGCTGGGAATTTTATGTACACTTATTATTTCGCGGTCTGTATAATATTTAAGGTATATAAGTTTTTAGGTATTTTATTATTTATTTTTTTAGGAAGTATTTTATTAGTTATTAGTTATTTTAAAATATTTAATATTAAATTAAAAATGGGTGTCAAAATGAGCCAACCCCTACTTAGCCTTAGACTGATATAAAACATTGGTTGAGTTAATAAAAATTAAGCCGATAATATTTTTGTCCATATCCCAACCCGATCCAAAAATTTGTTAGCCCAAAATGGGATGTCTGGTGGCGGACTAGGTCAGCCCGCTGGCGGACAAGTTTTTCTGTGATGGGACCATATACATTTTTATAATATGATGGCTCTTATGTTATTTTGTAATTTGTAATAGAGTACTCCTAAATTTATTTTTGTTATTATAAACTCATAATTTTTTATCATACTATGACTATAGTATATTGATATATAATTAAAAATCTTCGACTTCAATAATAACAATATTAAAAGTCTACATATGATAGTGTATGATCAGTGACATATTAAAAATTTTATATTGACAACAAATCAAATTAAAAAAATGTGTATTTTTTTAAGGAAAAAAAATGTGTATTGAGATTTTTTTTTTACAAGGAATAAATAGGTATATAATAAAAACGGTTCCATTATTATTTAATTAATTGGGACGAATTATTTAACCAGTGCTACGTTGATTTCATTATTAATGGTAAAGTCTACGAGAAGTTTACGTTACTAAGTTGACGTAAACTGATATTATATGAGTTTTATTTTAATGTTACTATAAAAATAATTTTTACCCTAACATTTAATTTTGTGTTTTTTTTTCCCAATAAGCAAAATATATTGATAAGAAGTACAAGGGATACTCAACCCATATGCAAGGGTGTTAAGGATATATTTGGATGAGTTATTTGTAGAGGGTGGAGTATTTTAAAAGTATAATTAAAATACTTCATCCTAAAATACTTTGTTTGGGTATTAAATATGAAGTATTTTAGAAATCAAGAGATTTTATGGGGATATTTTATTTAAGGTAAATTTGAGGAATTTGAAATACCACATGAAGAGGTGGTATTTTGAAATTCTCTCTCCTTACTCGTGTCACCTACCATCGACGTCGGTCCCAGAACCAGCTAGACCCGGCCCGGACCTGGCCCTCGCACCACCCCTATCACCGGGATGCGGGGGCGCCTGCACCGGACACCCGATGCGGGGATGCTGCCCGACAGACAGACACCCCGTCTGCGGGGCGCCGGTCCCCGGACACCTGATGCGGGGGACACCGACCCCGGACACCCGATGTGAGACGCCCCGACGTCCCATTAAAGAAAAACCCAAAATTATTAAAACCTAATCATGTTATTAGCATTAAGCGGTTATATTAAAACGACGGAAAAATTAAAACTTAAACCTAAACAAATATCGTACAGATATATCAACATATATAAACATACATGCATCAATATATACATCACATCTTGATATAGTACTGTAAAGGGAATCCCATCAGTAGAATCCCAATATGTAAAAAATGGTATGATAACCAAAAAAAAACATCAAAATACTGAAGGAAAGATGCCTCACCAACTCTCAACACCCAGTCCCCTCTCAAAATACATGAAAACCTCACACACACCTACCTAGATAGCACTGACCTGAGTTATCACAAACTACTACCCTCGCTGCCACCCTAGAGTCTCGACGGTCCTGCCACTCCTCCACTACCGCTGGAATCTGAAAGCTTCTGGAACATCCGTCGGTAGACTCTGCTATCTCGGGAAGGTAGCCTGGAGGACACTCGGGAAGGCTCCAACCCTGTGGCTCGAACCTCAGGAGGTACGGGAGCCTCCGGAACAGGCATCGGGTCAGGAACTGGTACTATGGGTCCTCTTCTGGAACTGGTGCAAGCACAGGCTCCGGTGCAGGTACTGGTACTGGTGCTGGTGCAGGTACTGGAACAAGGGCCTCAAAGGGTACCATGAAGGGAACTGGTGCCATATCTGGCATATGGGCCATCGGTGGTAACTGTCCATTCGGAACTCCAATAGGGAAGGGAAAAGTCTAGCCGACTCCGAAAGTACCCACCAAACCTAAAGGAGCTCCATGCCCTAGTGCGGTAGTCACCGAAACTGGACCCGTGTAAACTGAAATAGACAACTATAAACACAAGAAGGGGGGTTGAATTGTGTTTATCAGAAGTTAAACAAAGATGAAATCTTTTCGCATACAGAAGCTTGGTTCAGACGAGTGGAAAGATACAGGACAGACAAGTGACCTGTCTGATGAAATTTTAACAATGACTTAGACAAACACACCACTTGAAAAACGGATAAGAAAACTAAGGCAACTAAAGAGTTTATAAGGAAAGAGAGATTGACATAGCTATTTATCCTGATTCACTCTTCAAAGCAAAGAGCTACGTCCAGTCCTTGGCAGCACCAAGTTTTATCCACTATAACTGATCAGGTTAAAGACTCCAAGTATTGTTTGTGCACCTAGCCTCTTCAGGCTCCAAGACAAGTATTCTTTGCACACCTAGCCTCTTCAGGCTCCAAGACAAGTATTCTTTGAACACTTAGCCTCTTCAGGCTCACTCAGGTTTGTTTGAGAGATTTGGTTTGTAATAAATACAACTTCAGACAGACGGATCTTTCACTAACACTCAGAGAGTGGTTTAAATGTAAAGCTTAGGAAAGTCTGCGTAATAACTTCAAATGATTGAAGAATACAGAATGAAAGAATGAAGATATTAATGCGCAGAGTAATGTCTCTTTAATGCTATGTGTATTCTCTATATACTTCATCTTCAATGACTTCTGTATTTATAGTCTTCAAGCATTTAGGATCCGTTAGAGACATTCCCTGATGTTGGCTTCAAGCAGAACTTCATTAAATGCAATAGAGTCGTTTTGGGCAGCCATTAATGCAATAGGAACATTGGTTGTACTCTAACATGAAGGATCGTTGCTTTATGCATCGTGATACAACCATATCAAAGTTGTGCATAGAGCTTTTTGTACTTTGCTGAGTACAATTCCCTTTTTGTGTAAGGACCAGAGGTACTAGGGAATACAGCATGTTGGAAGCATTCTTTAACTGGTCTTTGGTTCTGATAACCGAGGTTGCTTGAGAGAGTAACTTCTGACTTTTCTTGATAGGCGTGAGACTGAGTAGGAGAGAAGACTTCAAGTCTCTTTATGATGGGATAGCCAACAAAAGTTTGTTTGGTCCTTGATTCTTCAACGAGTAACCTCAGACAAGTGTAGGAACTCGTGGGGAGACAGTTTGAAGACGTATCTTGAAAGAAGTCAATAATCATAGTCAACAGACAGGTTGACTTTTGCTTATCCAGACAGGTAGTCACTTATGAGCAGATAGATGATTCTTACAGTTTTAATCTGCACACTAGATAGACAGGTTAGCAACCAATATGAAGGTTAATTAAATCATTAACCAACGTTTTGCTATCATCAAAACTTAAGGAAATGCACATCAGACATTTTAGAGACTTAACAATCTCCCCCTTTTTGATGATGACAAACATTGAGATGATTTAATGAACCTCAGAAAATATCAACAAAGAAAATAGCATATATCAGACAGGTTGAAATTTTCTTAAGCGGACAGGTCATGCAAATGCTTGATCAGACATTAAGATTAATTATATAATCGGTTTAACTTAGTCATACATAAGTTTGACTTGTTTTACTTTGAAATTATTATCAGAGCAATCTTACATAAGATTTATCTGAGCAAATATAGCAACTATCAAAACATACTCATGTCCTTGTATTATTTAAGATCATATCATATTCATTCTCGCATTCTCCTATATCACATTTCTCCCATTCTCCCCCTTTTGTCAACATCAAAAAGGAATAAACTATGAAAGCATTAAAGAAATAAAGGAGAAATTTATTTTATTCATCATGAACGTTTACAAGTACAAGGTAGTCTATATACCTAAAAACTACCTAGATTGACTAATTAACAAAAATAAAGCAGTAACCCTTTGCTCTAAGAATAGCCTAGCTCGCCTTTCTTCATCTAGCTATCTTCTTAAGTCTTCTACTTGTCCTTGAAGCAGATGAAAGTCTTGTAAGACCACTGTTTGAGAAGAGACAGACAGAGAAGAGTGCCAGGGTAAGGCTAAAACCGGGGGTGCCTTAGGTAGAGATAGGGGAGAGGTGATGGAAGGGAGGAAAAGTTCATGGAGAGTTTGAAGGGCATAGAAAGGAAGAAAGGCGAATTTGAAGATAAGACTAATTCTGACACAGTCAGTATCAGTGAAGGAAACACACGGGAAAGTCTCTCGGACAGAGACAATCTGATGATTGTTATTTGAATAGGTGGGGGAATAGGTGTTTGAGCTAAAACAGAGGGAGGGATAGGTAATAAAGAATCAATATGGTAGAAAAAAGAATTAGATCCTGTGACTAACATAAAGAAATACCTAGACCTATGTGGTAGCATTACAACAGAAGCAGGATAGTGAGTTCCAGCTAATGTTCTAATGAAGATAGTAATAGGTGGGTAGAAGAAAAGTTCTCTACAGGGGTTAAGAATATGAGGTGGAGGAGAAGGGATGAAAGAGACATGTGAGATACTTGCAAATAAAAGAGATTGTAGATCAGACACAAAAGAGTCTCGATGATATGCCAGTTTGTTCTTTGGGAGCAGAGTCCCTATGAACAACTGTGTACTGACAGTCATCAGGTACAATAGTGAAAGAAGATTTTTGAGTTTGCAAGGAGGAGACAGGTGAAGAAATAGGAGATGCAACAGAAAGGGGTTGAACAAAAAGGGCAGATGGAGAAGAGACAGATGGGTTGATGATACCTTGATGAGAAGGGGAAGGGAATGAAGGAGATGTCTGCTCTTTAGATATCTTCAACTTCTTGTGAGAAGGAGACACTTGGTCATCCTTGGGTACAACTGTCTGAGATCCTCCAGACAGGTCTTCTGCAGTGTTAGCTTTTGCAGGTACTGGGTAACCAGATCTTCTATTTTTGGGAATAATTCCCAAAATGAAAGTCTTCTTTGGTTCTTCCAGGACTTGCTCTGTCTGCTCCCCCTGAGCAGATGCTTCCTCTTTGCTAGGCTCAGACTCAACTTGTCTGACCTTGGCAAAGGTCTTCGCCAGCTTCCTTTTCTTGCTGGGATGAGCAGGAACATCCACTAATTCCTCAGCTTCACTAGTCTTCCTCTTGGGAGAGGGTCTCCACGGCCTGAACCTCAAGAGCTCAACTGTTTCAGCAGAATCTTCAGATACTGAGGGTTGCAACTCTGGAATTTGGTCTTGTCTGGCCACCTTTCCAGATGGTTTGAACAATTTTTAAGAAATGGGGACTTCTGATTCGTCAGTGGAAACCACTGGTGTCGCGACCGTCCCGTCCGGCAGCCGCGTAAAGAGATAAAAAAACAGAGGAGTCGCCACTAAAATTTTTATTGGGAAAATCTTAGAAAACCCAATTATTTAAAGGTAAACTGGTCTTTTAAAAAAAGAGATATGAGTCCGGGAGTCGGTTACGAGTAGGGAAGGTATTAGCACCCCACATCGCCCGTTTAAAAAACGGTACCCCAAGTTAATTGTGCAAAAACATTTTAATAACCTTTTAAATATTTATTCTACCCAAAAATTATTTACAAGAAAGTGTTATTTTTAATTTTAAATATTTTAGATTTTTATCGGTTCTTATATCTTTAAATTTATTGTTTAGAAAAATTAAATGAGGTTGAACATGGCACATGAGTCCACAGGACAACCTCAAATCTAAGGGACTGAGCATGGCACCGTGTCCATAGAACATCCCTAAAAAGGAAAAGTTTAACTTTTTGATTAATTATTTTAACGAAAAAACGGGATGCAAAAAAAGGAAAATTAATTAAATGAGGTTGAACGTGGCACATGAGTCCACAGGGCAACCTCAAATCTAAGGGACTGAACATGGCACCGTGTCCATAGAGCATCCCTAAAAATAGAAAAGTTTAATTTTTGATTAATTATTTTAACATAAAAAGGAGATACAAAAAGGGAAAATTTAATTTTGGCCCGACAAGATGATTTATCTTGCTCCTACGTATTCCCGGGTGCGATGGGAAACTCAAAGCCACGTAGTTCTCTTTAAAAAATATTGATTAGTTTGTTGATTTTTAATTTTGATAAGGATGTGATTTTTTTTGAATTTTTTTTTTGGTTTAAAAAGAGATTTTATTTTAAAAGAAATTCACCTTTGCACAGAGTTCAAGATAGCAGTGCTATACGATGAACCCTTACAATTCATACGCCACTTGAGGATGGAAAATCATACACCAACGTCGTAGATTGTTGCGTGAATTCAAAAGATTTTTTTTTACAGAATGAAATTGGGTAAAATTGATGAAAAGAGAATACGACCCCAAATTATTTGAATAATTCACATTTACTGTTTTTATTTTCAATTATTTACGTAAGCTAAATAATATAAACTGAGCATGCTGCCACTCTAAAAAACGCAACAGGCCTCACCAAAACCAGTAACAAAACATTACATAATAATAATAATAATAATAAAACAAAGAAATCAGGAAAAATAAAAGGGAAGCTTCTGTTCTCTTCCAAAAGCTTACCAAACGAAACAGAAAAAAGGTAGAGGACCAAGGAGCTTTGCTGAAGGGGTGAAGAGGTAGAGCAGATCTGCAACAGGTTTCTGTCAAGCTCGGCCGGAAATGGAGGTCTTGCGACGGAGGATGGCGTTCGCGTGGTGGAGGGTGGTGTCCGCGTGATGGAGGACGAACCGGAAAAACCGGATCTGCAACTCCCCAGCGGTGGAGGTCGCGGATCTGCAACTCCCCGGTGGCGGAGGTCGTGGTGGTCGCAGCACGGGGAAGGGGACAGCTTCGCGCAATGACGGCGGTTGGGGCGCCGGAGCAGGGAGCGGATCTGCAACTCCCGTGACAGGGGAGGCGCCGATCTAGGGAAGAAGGAGGCTGTGGCGGCTGTGGCTTGGTGTTGTGGTGGAGCTCGTGGTGGCCGCGGGGACGGCGATAACGTACGGGTTCTGTTGTGGATCTAGGACCAATGGCTCGTGACGGCGATGGCGGATTCATGACAACCGAAAGGAGCAGCATTGTGCCATGGTGGTTATGGAGGTCGATGGTGGATGAGCGGCGCATGGTGTGGTGGTGATCGTGGCGGATCTCGTGGCGAGCGTAACGAGGTTCTCTTGCGAAATTTTCTTTATTCTTGCTCTCTTCGATGTTGTATTATTATCTCCCCATTTCATAATTTTTTTGTGTTCCCCCGTATGCTCCCCCTCTTTCGGATTTTTCTTCCCGTGCTCTCTCCCCTTCCTCGGATTTTTTCTCGTGTGTCCCCCCCCGATTGTCTCTGTTGGGTCCTTTTTATAGAAGAAGATGAACTCTTCTCAATGTCATTGGGACCTTGCAAGCTTGAGTGTTGCAGATGTTACCATGGTCAGGTCCCTTTCCATTCCCATTTATGTTTCTTCTTCCTCTGATCTAGTCAGATGCTTTTCCCCAAGTTCGAAAATCAACTAAAGATGGAAACTGATGTTGAGCTTTGTGTGGAAATGTGTTTGACGGTAGAATTATCTCCTTGAGAAACCCACATCTGAATTTTGCTTTCTTCTTATGTTAAAAAGTTGCTT
This sequence comes from Sophora flavescens, assembly GCA_030762895.1. Taxonomy (NCBI): domain Eukaryota; kingdom Viridiplantae; phylum Streptophyta; class Magnoliopsida; order Fabales; family Fabaceae; genus Sophora; species Sophora flavescens. Next base: position 187,640,717 of record CM061064.1, read on the forward strand.
GGAAGCATGTTGGTTAAAGGGAAAAACCATGGTAGAGGAGAAGTGACATATACTTTACGTGAGAAAGAGGATACAAGGCAGAGACATTTTCTCTTTATTTTTATTTTTATTAATTTTTATTTAAATATCTTTTCACTTGGGCTTGGACTCAAAACAACTTGTAACAAAAACAAATTGGGCCAATAACATAACCAATTTTTTAGAGAATTTTTATGCATTTTCTCTTTTTTTTTTATTTTCAAAATGTTAATTAAAAGGAAAATACCCGGACAAAATTAGGTGTTCACAGCTGCCCCTCTTTACTTGTTTCTTATTCGATAGTAGATGTAACCGTAGTTAACCTATTATCGTTATAAGAAACGAGTAAAGACATGAACTCCAATTTTGTTCGGGGTACATTGACAAACAGAAAAGACCTGTGACTACAAAAATGATTTCCTGTAAAGGACCAGTGGATTGGATTGCCCATTGGGTTTACACATAAAGCTTGTAGGGTGGATCGTCTGCCGGGCTTAAACAGAAAGATAAAAGAGCTTACGGGGTGGATCGTCCGTCAGAAACTCGAGCATAAAGATAAAAGAGCTTACGAGTTGGATTGCCCGTCAGACTCGAACAGAAAGATAAAAGAGCCTACGGGGTGGATTGCCCGTCAGACTCGAACTGAAAGATAAATGAGCTCACGGGGTGGATTGCCCGTCAGAAGCCCGAACTGAAAGATAAAAGAGCTTACGGGGTGGATTGCCCGTGAGAAGCTCGAACTGAAAGATAAATGAGCTCACGGGGTGGATTGCCCGTCAGAAGCCCAAACTGAAAGATAAAAGAGCTTACGGGGTGGATTGCCCGTGAGAAGCTCGAACTGAAAGATAAATGAGCCTACGGGGTGGATTGCCCGTCAGAAGCTCGAACTGAAAGATAAAAGAGCTTACGGGCTTACGGGGTGGATTGCCCGTGAGAAGCTCGAACTGAAAGATAAATGAGCCTACGGGGTGGATTGCCCGTCAGAAGCTCGAACTGAAAGATAAAAGATCTTACGGGGTGGATTGCCCGTCAGAAGCTCGAACTGAAAGATAAAAGAGCTTACGGGGTGGATTGCCCGTGAGAAGCTCGAACTGAAAGATAAAAGAGCCTACGGGGTGGATTGCCCGTTAGAAGCTCGAACTGAAAGGTAAAAGAGCCTACGGGGTGGATTGCCCGTCAGAAGCCCGAACTGAAAGATAAAAGAGCGTACGGGGTGGATTGCCCGTCAGAAGCTCGAACTGAAAGATAAAAGAGCTCACGGGGTGGATTGCCCGTCTGAAGCTCGAACTGAAAGATAAAAGAGCTTACGGGGTGGATTGCCCGTCAGAAGCTCGAACTGAAAGATAAAAGAGCTTACGGGGTGGATTGCCCGTCAGAAGCTCGAACTGAAGATAAAAGAGCCTACGGGGTGGATTGCCCGTCAGAAGCTCGAACTGAAGATAAAAAGAGCCTACGGGGTGGATTGCCCGTCAGAAGCTCAAACTGAAAGATAAATGAGCTTACGAGACCCTATGCCTACAGAAGCCAACTAAGACATGACTTTTGGGGCCCTGTGCCCACTAAAGCCAAACTACAACAAAACAAAACTTAAGAGGCCCTATGCCTGCTAAAGCTGACAATACATGACTTTTGGGGCCCTATGCCCACTAAAGCCAAACTATAACAAAACAAAACTTAAGAGGCCCTATGCCTGCTAAAGCTGACAAGACATGACTTTTGAGGCCCTGTGCCCACTAAAGCCAAACTACAACAAAACAAAACTTAAGAGGCCCTATGCCTGCTAAAGCTGACAAGACATGACCTTTGGGGCCCTGTGCCCACTAAAGCCAAACTACAACAAAACAAAACTTAAGAGGCCCTATGCCTGCTAAAGCTGACAAGACATGACTTTTGGGGCCCTGTGCCCACTAAAGCCAAACTACAACAAAACAAAATTTAAGAGGCCCTATGCCTGCTAAAGCTAACAAAAGCAAAGCTTAGGGGCCTTGTGCCCGTTAAAACAAACGAAAGCTTAGAGACCCTACGTCTGCTAAAGCTAACAAAACAAAGCTTATGGGCTCCAAGCCCGTAAAAGCCAGTAAAATGGGAGCTTATGGGCCCTATGCCTAAATGTGATGCAATGATGTTGATTCTGGTGCATGAAATAATGCATGATGCAAGAGATTCTTTCAGTGATTGATAATGAACTTTGATCATTTTTCGCAAAACCACTCTTTGATTTCTAGCCCCTTAAAGCTTCGATCACAACCAAATTTAAGGAAGAACTGGAATGTCACTCATTGATCCGGATTGTCATTTTCTTTCCTCATTGATGCTTTGCCCCTTGTCACAAATATGCCTATTTCTAATGATTATCCCGATGGATGAGACTGCTTGATTTCTCTATCCTTTCCAACATTGCCCTTTGTTAGGAGATTGATGTACTTTCCATGACCTTTGCATCCTGAGAGAAACTCTAAATGATATCATTATTGATACTTGCTTCACCTTTCAGTATGTATTAAAGAATGCAAATTGAGTCTATGGTAGAAAGAGGGGTATGATAGAGGATGGACAGGGAGTAACAATATGTGGAAAGTGGTAAGGATATGAGCGAAAGAATTGAAAGGTTATTAGAAGGAAGGAAACAATGACGGGATGGAGTTCACATTTTTCTTCAGGTGATACTCTTTTAAGATGATAAGTGCTAGCTTCTCATGCGTATAATCTCGAGCACCGCTTTAATCAGCTTTCAAGAACATGGTTTGTTCCAGTCTTCATGTATTGAGAGCATTTCATGACTCGCCTTCAAACTGCCCCAGTTTGCAGTTTGCATTTCTTCAAGAGACACTCGTATGATCTCGAGTACTGCTTTAATCTCCTTCCGAGGACATGATTTGCCTTTAAATTCAAACTGCCCCAGTTTGTTGCTTCGAGAAATCTGTTCGACCCTAACTTTTGCGCAGGTTACTCTTCCGATCTTTCAACCTACCGGGCCGCTCTAATTTTGCCTAGGTCGCCCTTGCAGGTTTTCAACCCAGCGAGCCTCCTCCTATTTGTTTTTTTTTTTTTCATTTTCTCTTTGTCTTGTCTTTTCTTTTTCTTTTTCCGAGAGCGATGCATTGAAAAAGCACATACATTTTGTCTCACAATTAAAGTTAATGAAAATGATAACAATCTTTCATTGATCAGAATGGACTTTTTAGGCTCATAACGCGGTCAATGGTTGAGAGTCATGAAGGAAAGGATATAAGGCTCAAACAAATGTTTTAAGGTTGAATAGGACTGAGGATCCATGATCTAAGAACCTTTGTTTTCCTCTAACTTTCCTTTTTATTTCTTCCCCGTTTTTTTTTTTTGCGTGAAGTTTTTTTTTTATCCCTTTTTTTTTCTTCTTTTCATAATCGCCAATTCTTTCATGCTTGCCCCTTGCTTAGGGGTGATCCTTGTCCAAGGTTCTTTGAAGAAACGTTTCAAGCTCAAAAGGGGTAATAAGGGGTAGTACAAGTATGTGAAAGATATAGAAAGATGGCCATTCTTCATTTCAAATTTGATTGTTAATTTCCATAAATTTTAAATGAAAGACAAAATGATAGTACTTGCAAAAAGCATAACCGGACGCTCTTTCTCGATTTCCCTTTTTTTTTTTTTCAAATCATGGTGTCTAGCTTGAATCAAAAAGATTTCCTTTGATTGCCTCAATCATCTTCGGTTGATCTCATGAGGAAGCTTTCCATAGTTGTCCGAATTAGCATGGTTAATGAGGTGATCAGGATCATACGATGAGGTTCTAGCACTTATGATTTTATTTTAGTTTTAAAGAGAATCACCTTCAGATCTGCTTTATTGATAACTTTCAAGAAAAAGAAGAAGGATGAAGGTAAAATCAGAAGATGAAGGAAAGGAAGGAAACTCAATGCATTCATTTATTCATACTGAAATGGAAACAAGTAAGCCCATTATTAAAAACTTCCTAAAGCCTTGGGCAGAGCTAAAGGATTTGCATCAATGAATTACTCTACACAAGATTCAAAGGTCATGTTCCAAAGTGTCCTCTACGGCATGGACTCCAGAACCTCCTGCACCAAGAGTGTCTCGCTGGAAACTTAGCACATTTGCATTGATCAGATCTTGCACTTTATACTTTAAGGTTTTGCAATTTTCAGTTGAATGACCTATCACTCCCCCATGATAGTCACACTTGACATTTGGGTCAAACCATTTTGGGTATGGGGGTTGTACCGCCCTGGTCGAGACCGGAACCAACAAAGATTTTTCAATAAGGTTGTGCAATAGCTCCGTGTAAGTCATAGGTATAGGGTCAAACTGCATGGGATTCTTTTCTGGGTTGTAAGGTTGTCTCCTTTGATTTGCATTTAGGTTTTGTTGGGGCGGTATGGTGGGAAAGGTTCGATGTTGGAAAGGGTTTGATGGGTGGTATGGTGTCCTCATAGGATAGGATTGGGTTGGAAATTGTGAGATGGCGGCTACATATGGATGGTTAGGTTGGTGATGTGATGGATAATATGGAGTGTAGGTTGTTTGAAAAGACGGTTGAGAGTTGACAGATATTTGACCCGGTATCCAATGCCCAGACCACTCAGACTCTTGCTCTGATGCCACAACATGTGCCTCTTCTTCATTCTTCTTGACAAATGGAGCTTTTGTCATCCCGGCTACCCCCACAGAACTTTCAACAATCTTACCATTTCTCATCCCATTCTCAATTCTTTCTCCAATGATAACCATGTCAGAAAAGTTTGATGATACACTTCCAATCATTCTATCATAGAAGGGTGGCTGAAGTGTATCAATGAACATTGCTATAATTTCCTTCTCAGTTAATGGGGGCTCTACTTGAGCAGCCAATTCTCTCCACCGTTGTGCATACTCCTTGAAGGTTTCCGTATCCCTTTTTAACATATTTTGAAGTTGCATCCTATCGGGGAGCCATGTCAATATTATACTTGTATTGTTTCAGAGAATGCATCCGCTAGGTCTTTGAAGGATCGAATGTGGGCCCGCTCGAGGTGTATGTACCAATTTGAAGCTGCCCCAGTCAAACTATCTTGGAAGAAATGAATCAAGAGCTTATCATCCTGGGCATGTGATGCCATCTTCCCGACGATACATGGTTAAGTGGCTTTTTGGACAAGTGGTTCCTATGTATTTGTCAAAATCTGAACTTTGAATTTTGGAGGTATTACGACATTGGGCACTAGACAGAGTTCAGAGGCATCCCGAAGACCATGACTGTTTGCCCCTTCAATAGTTCGCAGTCTTTCCTCTAGAACCTCCAGCCTTTCTATGGATTGAGGATTCTCACACGACTGATTCACAGGAACATACTGTGGGGAAGCGAAGCCCCGTGCCACTTGGATCCCATTGGCACCGATGTGGAAGGTGAATGGTGAAGTGTTTGGGTTAACGGAATGCACCATAGAATTGGTGGGGATCTGTGTTTGGGTTGTGTTTTGTGAGTTTGGATTGCCATTTGTTGGTCCAGGAGCGACTGGCGGCACAAATCCTCGAGGAAGATCATATGGGGGATTGCTTGGGTCAAATGAGGGACGATTTTGATTGCTTGGGTAGCCAGTGAAAGACATCACGACCCCTTGTTGGCTGTTCTCATGAGTGAGAAGAGGTATGGCCGGCTGCTCTTCAGTTGAGGCTGAAGGGCTCTCATTCGTGTTCTTTTCCTTCTGCATGACTTGCAACATTACCATCATTTGGGTCATCTTCTCTTTGAGTTGACTCCAATCTTCTATGAACTTCTGCGTTTGCTCTTCCTCATCCATGATTTTGGCTTGTGATCGAGTCCAATAAGGGTGCCACAGAGCAATTATTCAAAAAGTCACTGTGAAGTTTGGGAAAAAGGGATTAAATCCTTATTTGTGAAAGTTTACTGAAGATAACCTTTTGAGATGCATGAAAAAGATTTTTCTTGACCCAAGAAGGTGTTAATGCACGGGTTGCATGGAAAAGATTTACCTTTTTTATTTTTATACTTACCCAAATTTTAATACATGAGATGCATGAAGGAGCTTCTATCAAAACAGTGATACATGAAATGAGTTTCTTATTTTTTTATTTTTTTTTTAGAAGAATCATTTTTTATAAATGCATGAGATGAATGAATTTATTTTCTTTGTTTGGAGACAAATGAGAATTCTTGTTTAGAGACAAATGAAGAAAAAAAAAAGTTCTTTTTTTTTCTTTTTTTGAATGCATGAAATGGTTTTTTTTGTTTTTTGTTTTTTTTAAAAATGGGTCGTTTCCTATTTTGAAAATTGAAATGGATGTATGAATATGAAGAGAAAGGTAGAGAATAATCATGCCCCCTTTTGTGTCTTAAGACGGTTAAAACTTAGGGTCGGACACAGCTGAAGTCATAACTCTAATTGGTTGGCCCCTAAGTTTGCTCTATCAGTGAAAATTGGGTAGGTTCTAGACTTCTAAAATCCATGGTCCCCAGATTGCCCCTATCTCGAAAGATAAGGATCCGACTCATGAGTCTAGCCACAAGTAGGGATAAACCCTCTCAATATGACCATCCCATGATATCGGGTACAACCTGAGTGGTGAATCGACAAACATCAGGGGGGTACAAGACCTCTTCAATGACAATGTTGACACACCGCCTAATCCTTAAGCTTCCACAAGCTCGGGTATAGAGCTAAAAGTGTGTGAAATAAGTGTGAGTGATGTGTGTGCTGGGAGCATACAAACCTGCTCCAAACCTATTAAAATGAAAACTACATCACACATGCAAAAAAGAACAGCCAACAACATAATAATTCTCTACCCTAGGGTTGCAAGAATATACAAAGGCATATATTAAAGCATATAACAATTTACAAAACAAATAAAACAAAGAGGGGTAAAACTAATATTTTCAAAATTATTAAAAGAAGTTGCACAACCAACTATGATAGGCCTGACTCTCTAAAGTCCCCAGTGGAGTCGCCAGCTGTCGCGACCGTCCCGTCCGGCAGCCGCGTAAAGAGATAAAAAAACAGAGGAGTCGCCACTAAAATTTTTATTGGGAAAATCTTAGAAAACCCAATTATTTAAAGGTAAACTGGTCTTTTAAAAAAAGAGATATGAGTCCGGGAGTCGGTTACGAGTAGGGAAGGTATTAGCACCCCACATCGCCCGTTTAAAAAACGGTACCTCAAGTTAATTGTGCAAAAACATTTTAATAACCTTTTAAATATTTATTCTACCCAAAAATTATTTACAAGAAAGTGTTATTTTTAATTTTAAATATTTTAGATTTTTATCGGTTCTTATATCTTTAAATTTATTGTTTAGAAAAATTAAATGAGGTTGAACATGGCACATGAGTCCACAGGACAACCTCAAATCTAAGGGACTGAGCATGGCACCGTGTCCATAGAACATCCCTAAAAAGGAAAAGTTTAACTTTTTGATTAATTATTTTAACGAAAAAACGGGATGCAAAAAAAGGAAAATTAATTAAATGAGGTTGAACGTGGCACATGAGTCCACAGGGCAACCTCAAATCTAAGGGACTGAACATGGCACCGTGTCCATAGAGCATCCCTAAAAATAGAAAAGTTTAATTTTTGATTAATTATTTTAACATAAAAAGGAGATACAAAAAGGGAAAATTTAATTTTGGCCCGACAAGATGATTTATCTTGCTCCTACGTATTCCCGGGTGCGATGGGAAACTCAAAGCCACGTAGTTCTCTTTAAAAAATATTGATTAGTTTGTTGATTTTTAATTTTGATAAGGATGTGATTTTTTTTGATTTTTTTTTTGGTTTAAAAAGAGATTTTATTTTAAAAGAAATTCACCTTTGCACAGAGTTCAAGATAGCAGTGCTATACGATGAACCCTTACAATTCATACGCCACTTGAGGATGGAAAATCATACACCAACGTCGTAGATTGTTGCATGAATTCAAAAGATATTTTTTTTTTACAGAATGAAATTGGGTAAAATTGATGAAAAGAGAATACGACCCCAAATTATTTGAATAATTCACATTTACTGTTTTTATTTTCAATTATTTACGTAAGCTAAATAATATAAACTGAGCATGCTGCCACTCTCAAAAACGCAACAGGCCTCACCAAAACCAGTAACAAAACAAAAGCCCATTACATAATAATAATAATAATAATAATAATAATAATAATAATAATAATAATAATAATAATAATAATAATAATAATAATAATAATAATAAAACAAAGAAATCAGGAAAAATAAAAGGGAAGCTTCTGTTCTCTTCCAAAAGCTTACCAAACGAAACAGAAAAAGGGTAGAGGACCAAGGAGCTTTGCTGAAGGGGTGAAGAGGTAGAGCAGATCTGCAATGGTTTACTCCAAGCTCGGCCGGAAATGGAGGTCTTGCGACGGAGGATGGCGTTCACGTGGTGGAGGGTGGTGTCCGCGTGATGGAGGACGAACCAGAAAAACCGGATCTGCAACTCCCCAGCGGTGGAGGTCACGGATCTGCAACTCCCCGGTGGCGGAGGTCGTGGTGGTCGCAGCACGGGGAAGGGGACAGCTTCGCGCAATGACGGCGGTTGGGGCGCCGGAGCAGGGAGCGGATCTGCAACTCCCGTGACAGGGGAGGCGCCGATCTAGGGAAGAAGGAGGCTGTGGCGGCTGTGGCTTGGTGTTGTGGTGGAGCTCGTGGTGGCCGCGGGGACGGCGATAACGTACGGGTTCTGTTGTGGATCTAGGACCAATGGCTCGTGACGGCGATGGCGGATTCATGACAACCGAAGGGAGCAGCATTGTGCCATGGTGGTTATGGAGGTCAGTGGTGGATGAGCGGCCGCATGGTGTGGTGGTGATCGTGGCGGATCTCGTGGCAGAACAGAGGTTCTCTTGCAGAAATTTTCTTTATTCTTGCTCTCTTCTGATGTTGTATTATTATCTCCCCATTTCATAATTTTTTTGTGTTCCCCTGTATGCTCCCCCTCTTTCAGATTTTTCTTCCTGTGCTCTCTCCCCTTCCTCAGATTTTTCTGTGTGTCCCCCCCAGTTGTCTCTGTTGGGTCCTTTTTTATAGAAGAAGATGAACTCTTCTCAATGTCATTGGGACCTTGCAAGCTTGAGTGTTGCAGATGTTACCATGGTCAGGTCCCTTTCCATTCCCATTTATGTTTCTTCTTCCTTTGATCTAGGCAGATGCTTTTCCCCAAGTTCTGAAAATCAACTAAAGATGGAAACTGATGTTGAGCTTTGTGTGGAAATGTGTTTGACGGTAGAATTATCTCCTTGAGAAACCCACATCTGAATTTTGCTTTCTTCTTATGTTAAAAAGCTGCTTGGAAGCATGTTGGTTAAAGGGAAAAACCATGGTAGAGGAGAAGTGACATATACTTTACGTGAGAAAGAGGATACAAGGCAGAGACATTTTCTCTTTATTTTTATTTTTATTAATTTTTATTTAAATATCTTTTCACTTGGGCTTGGACTCAAAACAACTTGTAACAAAAACAAATTGGGCCAATAACATAACCAATTTTTTAGAGAATTTTTATGCATTTTCTCTTCTTTTTTTTTTCAAAATGTTAATTAAAAGGAAAATACCCGGACAAAATTAGGTGTTCACAACTGGTTCTTCCTCCTTCTGCTCAACAGCAGGCTTCCTCCTCCTCTTCCTCCTCATCAACAAGAAGGATTCCCTTGATGTCCATCATAGACAGTATCTTCCTGTCTATGGTCAGTGACATGTCCACAAAGTGAACATCACTAGGAACAAACAACTTGTTCCTGAATACCCTTGTCAGCAACATCCCATAAGGATAGGTCTGCATGTTGGTTCTCTTGATCAGAATCTCAAGGTACATGTAGATAAGGTCGTTGATGTCAACCTTGATTTTGTGGATCAAGTGGTACAGAGCAAATCTGTCCATCTTGGTCACACTGTCTTGTGAGCCTTTCCTTGGCATCACGCACTCCAACAGCAATTTGTGCATGAATCTGCACTTGACCACCATGTTGACAGGCTTAGGGTTCACAGGTTTGGGAACACCATAGATGGCAATGTTGACATTGTCAGCTCCCACTTCATCTTCCCAGTTGGGTGTGAAGCCAGCTTCGATTCTCGGACATTTTGTGACAAGCTCCAAAGAGCTAATGGGGAAGATAAGGGTTTTATCCCCCATTTCGGCCTTAAAGCTTTTGATTCCGTTGAGTCGGTTGGTGACAACCACAGCATTTCTCCAGGACGTTTGATTGAGCTTAGGGTGAACAAGCTCCTTGATGTCAAAGAAAGGAGTCCACTTGGAGTACTCCAACTCTTCAATGACATCCATTCCTAGCTTCTTCATCTGTTGAAGATCAACAGTCTTTCCCGGAATGATCTTTTCTATCTCAGTAACCTTGAGATTGTATTTCTCACGATTTCTTTTGTAGAGAAACGCTTGGATGATGCCATTTTTTGAGAGAAAACGATTCTAGGGTTTCGAGAGAGACGAGGGTTTGAAAGATGAGAAGACAAAGAGATTTTGGAATATTGAAACGTAAAGGTTCAACCTTTCTGATCTATTGTCTTTTATAGTCATAAAGGTAGGAGAAAGAAAAGCGATATTTTTAATTCAAAAATGGCACGATTTGTATGGGGAACTGCAACGTCCACTTAAGACATAATGAAAACATGTTTTTGAGATATGTAAACCACCGTGCACACGATTAGCTTCAGATAAGGGAATGGCATTAATTAAATAATAACCATTTCAACAAAACTGATGAGTTCTAGCATAGTGAGTCAACATAGTCAGACAGGTAAGAATAGACAGGTGATAAAGCACAGACAGGTTAACATTCAGACATATCATTCAACAATGTAATGCATGTTTAGATTATCTCTAATAAATCAAATCCTTTCTTTTGCTAGGGGTTTAGTGAAAATATCAGCCAATTGATTTTCATTTTTAACAAACTTAATATCAAAGATGCCTTTCTGAACATAATCCCTAATAAAATGATGTTTGATTTCAATATGCTTAGCCTTAGAATGCTGAATTAGATTTTTAGTTAAGCATATAGCACTGGAATTATCACACCATACAGATATGTTATGTTCATAAATAGAGTAATCCTCAAGTTGATGTTTTACCCATAAGAGTTGAGAGCAAAAACTAACTAGCAGCAGAGATGTATTCTGCTTTAGCAATAGACAGGGCAATGGTTGTCTGCCTCTTGCTTGACCATGAGACTAAACTTGCTCCAATGAAGTGACATCCTCCACTAGTGCTTTTTCTTTCTATTTTGTCTCCAGTAAAATCAGCATCACAATATCCCACTAATATGTATTCTTTTGATCTTAAATACAGCAAACCAAGATTAGTAGTTCCAAGCAAATATCTAAATATTCTTTTAACAGCCTTAAGATGAGATTCTCTAGGATCATATTGGAATCTAGCACACATACAAACACTAAATTGAATGTCAGGTCTGCTTGAAGTTAAGTACAGTAGAGAGCCAATCATACCTCTATAGACAGTTTGATCTACCTTTTTACCTTCATCATCTTTGCTTAGTTTTGCATTTGGTTGCATAGGGGTTTTCATGAACTTTGCATTTTCCATTTTGAATTTCTTGAGTATCTCCTTGGTATATTTGTGTTGATGAATGTAAATTCCATCACTTGTCTGCTTGATTTGTAATCCAAGGAAGAACTTCAATTCTCCCATCATGCTCATCTCAAATTCAGCTTGCATTAGATTTGAAAATTCCTTGCACAGCTTTTCATTAGTTGCTCCAAAAATAATATCATCAACATATATTTGAACTATAATAAAGTTCTTTTTAGAGCATTTCTTGAACAGAGTAGTGTCTACTTGTCCTCTAGTAAAACCATTATGTATGAGAAAAGAACTGAGTCTATCATACCATACTCTAGGTGCTTGTTTCAAACCATATAATGCTTTTTTAAGTTTGAAAACGTGATCTGGTTTATCAGTATCCTAAAAACAGGGGGTTGGTGATAATATGCTGGCTTATCATGTTTTATCTATTATTTTAGAGTGGATTTAATCAATTAAGTTGAGTTGAATACTAGATTTAGCCCAAATTAGACTTTGTTTTCCTATTTTTGTTATTTTAGAGTCAATGTGTGCATTTAATTGATTTAATTAGATCTTAGATGACTTTCTCAAGATTTTTCTTATTTTTATTTTTAGGAAAGGACAAAGAAGAAGGATATCAATTAAATTGAAGATTGCCAAGTAAATTGCAAGGGCCCACATGATGGATTTGAATCCAAATCAATTTGGATTTGGATTATTATGATTAAAAGATAATTCAATTGGCATTGAGATAAAAGATTGGATCCAAATTAATCAATTTGGATTTGGATAATAATTGTCTATCACAACAATAAAGGATATGATAAGATTTGACAATTAATTTGGAGATATTGATTTGGGTATGAAGATTAAAATGTTCAAGATCAATCATGATGGAGCTTGCATGAAGATGGAGCTTGAAAAGTAAAGAAAACTGAGCCAAACAGAGTCCATCACGACCTAGCCGTGACACCCATCAGAAAACTAGGCCAGGCCATGATGGCCATCACGGCCATGATGGCCATCAGGGCCAGGCCGTGATGGCCATCACGGCCGTGACAGGCCATCAGTGCCAAGTTTTCCAAGACAAAATCTGTCACGGCCTGGCCGTGACAGTCATCACGGTCATGACGCGCAATATCTGGAATTTTAAAACCTGATTTGATCTGATTTTGTAATTGCTTGGGATTCAAGTTAACCTACTCTATAAATAGGGCAATTAGGCTCGAAAATAGGAGGACGGGGGCTGCTACCTTAGGCAAAAACTAGGATTTCTCTTCTTCTCCAATTTCTTCTTCCGTCTTAGGTTTTCTTTTATGCTTTTGTTTATCAAGCTTGCCAAGACCATGACAATGCTTGAGTAGTCTTTTTGTTTCTAGGGATTAGGACTATGCCCAAGATTTGTTTTAAGTTATGAATTGACGTTTTACTTTTTGTCAATTTCAATTTGCTTTCGTTTTAATTCCTATTGCATGAATTACTTGTGAATTTAGTGCGCACTTATTTGCATGTCATAGATACTCTAAGGACGAACTTAGCGGTGAACTTAGGTATCGGATCTATAGGAATCAAACTTAGGACTTAAATCACGAGAGTTAGAAGCGGTCCTTCGAGGGTTCACAAATTGTCACAAAGCTTAAAGGGTTCGATTTAAATTCAATTACCACGAGAGTATGTGTTGGTTTAATTGGACACGGTTCTTGTAACCTGAGAGGGAGCATTAACTTATTTAGGATAAATTCGCCTTCAAAGCAAATTTTGATAATTAACAAGAGGGGTAGTCAATTTAGTAGCATGAGCGGTCTTGTTGGTAACCCAATTCCTGGAAATCTCTTTTCATATTTAAAAACCCGAAAAAATATTTTATTTCTTTTATTGTTTATTTTATTTTCTTGAAATCTTTTCAAAACTATTTCTCAGTCTAAATAGTTGTTTAATTTGTGAAGTGACACTTGGTTTCCCAATCCCCGAGTTCGATACTCGGTTTCTCACCGTTTTATTATTACTTGCTTCCATCCGGTACGCTTGCCGGAGCCCATCAAGTTTTTGGCGCCGTTGCTGGGGATTGGCAATACCAATATCATTAGTAACAAAGGAGGCAACTACTTTAGTCTTTTTAATTTTTATTTGTATATATTTGACCTTTTCTTTTGAGTTTTGTTTGTGCAAGGTTGATGAAACACATGGACTATCGTTACTATCCAACTTGGGAATATCAACTTGATTGGATCGTGTTTGATGGTATCACTGATAAGCACGTAAAGATATACTCCAAAGAGGAATGGAAATCCTATTTGTCATCTTTGCAACCATCACCATACTTCGAGCTGGATCCCGATTTGCTAGAGATTCTTTGGGATATAGATGCTTATCCTTTGAGCTTGAGCATAGAGCATAGCAAGGAGGAAGTTAGTTCCATGATTCAGAGGGCTGAAATGCGAGAAGGGAAAAATGCTAGTAAGATAGCGGGATCGCTAAGTGACAACTTTCAGAAGTTAGAAGAACAAGCTAGTGAATTTTCTAAATTGCTAGCAGAAAAGCAACATGGAATTCAAATTGAAGAGAATCTATTTGCTAGCATAGACGTGAATGAAGATGAAGTGGTGGTGGAAGATGATTCAAGAGGAGAGGATCATGAAGAGGAGTGCAAGGAGGAAATATCTCCTATTGTTCCTTTGCAAGGGACAAAAGAGACCAATCATGTGGAAAATACTTCTCTCACCATTCCTATTGAGGAGCCTAAAAATTCTGAGTTGGATAAATATGTTGGTTTGCATGCATGTGTGGATGTAACAAAGTTGGTACCTTCTATTTGTCTACAACACTACTTTGTGAAAATACCAACTTTGGAGTTCAAGTCATTGCCTGAGAATTAGGAGTTTTCATCAACAGCGGCAAAGGCTCTAAGGTCGCCTCAAAAAGTTATGGTTCTAGTACTTCATGGAGAAACTAATTACATAAAGGCCATTCTTGGAGTAGGTGACTTACCATTTGACCCAGGAGGAAGTGAGCTCATCATATCACTTAAAGAAGTCAACGAAATCTCATCACACTTGCTTCTTCCATCTCCACTCCACAAACCATGGGATCCGGGAGGAAGGTCTTACATCTTGGGCATCTCTTGGTCTTTTTACCACAGGCTATGGGATCCGGGTGGAAGCGTCTTCAATGAGTTTTTCTAAACCCTTCTCTTTTTAATTAATTAGCTTTCTTTACTTGGTTCGTGTCATATGTGTGTTGAGTCTTGTATTGGTAAGCTTGAATGAATTTAATTAAATTTAGCATAAATGGATTGCATGATAAATATTGATTTTTGATGATTTCCCCTATGTTTTGAAAATTGAAAATTGATCCCCATGTGAAAAATTGAAAATTTAACTTTGAGATTTTTTGTTTGGATTGCATGATTTATGATAAGTTTGGGGGTGAAGGAATGCACACATTAGGGATTGTATCTTGGTCAAACAATTTGCGAAAAAAGTCCAGGTGAGGAATTTGAGCCTCCAATAATGTTTTTGAATTGTGTGAATCACTTTTAAGTTACACTTTCCCGGATTTGCTTGAATCTCTTCATGGTTTGCATGTTTATATGTTTGCATAAAATGATTTAGGAAATTTTCTTTGAAATAGCTACTTGGCCTAAAAAAGACCATCCCTGATGCATGTTCCCTAGTTAGCCACATTGAGCCTAATAGCCTATTGTTTCTTGATGACCTTATATTATAAGCCAAAAATCCGGAAACACCATTGATGTGTCGTTCGTCGACGCGCGACGACGCTCGTGCGATTCCGGCAAGTGTACCGGATTGCCGTCAAGTAATAAAAGATATCGAACCCACAGAGACTGTGTTCACGAATCGCAATCGGTTTTCGAATCGATTAAATCTGGACAGTTTTAAAAGGATTTTTATATTTTGAAAAGGTTTGAATTTGAAATTAAGAGATAGATGAGCAGAGAACAATTAAAACAGAAAACAAATGTTTTTGGGGTTTTGATCTAAACGGATTCCTAGGGATTTGGGTTACCTTTGAGGCTGTTTATGTTGCTAATCTGATTTACCTTTGTTGATTACCGAAATTGCCTTGAAGGCGAGTCTATCCTCTAATAGCTTAAGCTCCCTCTCGGGTTACAAAAGCCGTGCCCAATTGACCCGACCCCTACTCTCGTGGTAGTCGATCCCAGATTGGACCCTTTGCGTTCCGTGACAACTCGTTGCTCCTCGAGGGACGGCTTCTAACTCTCGTGATTTCAGTCCCAAGTCTGACTTTTATAGGTCCGACACCTAAGTTCACCGCTAGGTTCCTCCTTAGAATGTCTCAGTCATGCAAATAACCTAAGTTCACCGCTAGGTTCCTCCTTGGATCATCCACATCTCACAAACCAGTGGCCGCCGAATTTTACGAGTGAAATACCCTAGAAATCCTAAGTTCACCGCTAGGTTCCTCCTTAGAACGTCTACGTCACGCAAATAAGCGGTTGCCGAATTTACGAGTGGTTAACACACTAGAAATCAGATCTAAAACAATAACGAAATCAACAACGATTTTACATCAAATCAACAACATTTACAAAACTCGGGCAGAGCCCTAGTCGCTAGAAACAAACTACTACTCCAGTCTTGCCATGGAGATGACAAGCTGGGTTGACAACATAATAGAAAATACAAAAATCAGAGAAGAGAAGAGAAGAGGAGAAGAGATCCTAAAATGTAGCCAAAAGGTGTCCTCGATGATGTCTCTCTATGATCCTTCCTTCTCTGATCTGATGCCTTGATCCTTATTTATAGAAATTGGGAAGTTAGAGTCCCAAACCAACTCAAAATCTGATCTATTTCGGTTTCTTCAGGTCCAAGTAATGCGCGTCA
The DNA here is from genome assembly GCA_030762895.1 of Sophora flavescens. Classification (NCBI taxonomy): domain Eukaryota; kingdom Viridiplantae; phylum Streptophyta; class Magnoliopsida; order Fabales; family Fabaceae; genus Sophora; species Sophora flavescens. Next base: position 187,657,138 of record CM061064.1, read on the forward strand.
CGGCTGTGATGGCCATCACGGCCAGGCCGTGACGGTCTCTATTTCTGGTACTTTTACAAAATCCAGCATTCTCGCAACGCGAAATGTTGCTCGCGACGCGAGCCTTCCTTTCATGGCCCGTGATGAATTTCACGGATGGGCCGTGATGTGCTCTGACTTGTGGTGGTTTTGGGTCACGGCCGTGATGGCTATCATGGCCAGGCCGTGACAGACTCTGACTTCAGCCTTTGTTCTTTTTCATTTTTGCTCGATCATGGTCGTGATGGGCATCACGGCTAGGCCGTGATGGGCTCTGTTTGACTCATTTTCTTCACTTTTAAAGCCCTATCTTCATCCAAACTCCATCATGGTTGATCTTGAGCATTTTACCCTTGATATCTGCAAAACAACACACGAAAACCGCCTTACCCGTTCCAAAGGAAAATTAACCTAAAATCTAATAAAAATATGCCTAAACTACATGAAAATGCATGCAAAATGATGGACAAAGATGAGGTGAAATCACACTCATCAAACCACCCCAAGCTTAAAACTTTGCTTGTCCTCAAGCAATTACTCAGGCCATAAGATATAAATCATTCAAAGCATGGATAGTGAACCAAAAACCCTAGAAGCTAATCCAAGTGATAGGCATATTCAATAAGCACTCAAGAGATAATCAAGTTCAAGTCCAATTAGAAGCTTAGGTTTTTCAAGTTCATATTCTCACTGATTTGGGCACTCATCTCACCTCACTCAAGTGTTTTAGGGTTTATGACAATTCACTCCATTTCCTCAAGGAAAGTATTTTACCATAGGCTTGACTATTAACCAAATCTCCACTTTATTAATGAAAATACTTAAGAATCAAGAGGTCTTTTCCTTTGGTTGTAATGTGGCCATGGGATTTATTGTAAGGTGGGAAAATCAAGGAAAAGGGAATTTCAAGAAGGCTAGACAAATTATCAAACATTACAAAGCATGACACCTTCTAAAATACCTTTTAGGGGACTTTGATTTACTTTTTCCACCTTTCTTTCTTTTTTTTTTCTTTTTTCTTTTTTTTCATTTCTCACTTTCTTTCGTCATCCCCTTCTCCATTTTTTTTTTGTTTATTTCATTTTTATTTGTTTGGAGAAGGGGAGATTTATAGCTCAAGAGAAATTTCTTTCTAACTTTTTCATCTCATACTTTTTCCAACTACCAATTACCCTTTTTGTAATACTTTAAAAGGTGCCATACCAAGCATTATTTATCAAAGTAATTCAAGGAACCAAGAAAAGTATTTTATCTTTAGGCTCAAAATTGGGCAACTAAGGGGTAGCATTTATCATTCAAAGCTCGGGAGGCTGGAAAAATACCTAGTGCCTCAATCATTTCCAAAAATGTTTTCAGAAATTTTTAAGTTTTGAAATGGTTTCAAGTCAAGTTCTAGAAAATACAGTCCAAGAGGAATTACAACACTCTATCACAAGAAATGGGGTAGATTTAGTGGATACCCCTATTTGGCTCAAAATCTTACATTTAGTAGTTCAAAAATCAGTGAGGAACACAAATCTAAGGAACCACATGCTAATTATCAACTATCAAATGACTATCTCAAGAATTTTTATTTTTAGCCATATCACAAGAATAATAAAAAATTGGGTTCGAAAATTCACTATCTCAATTCATTTGGCTCAAAATTCTCACAATCGGATGCATGTTCTAAGTGAGGGGCAATCTAGAGAATGTGATCATACCAATCTATGCCTATGAGAATGCAATATGAATGCAACAATGCAAATGTAAAAATAAATACCCCTACCCCAAGCTTGATTACTTACATTGTCTCCAATGTAAATAATCAAGTCGGAGAGAGGAGAAAAATGGAACAACTTACAGAATCGGTAGCGGGTGTTGGCTTGCATTCCAGTCAAAACTTGGGTGGAAATTGTATCACGGCCGTGAGGCTCTTCACGGGCAGGCCGTGATCGTTTCTGGTCCTCAGGAGTTGCCCTGTCACGGCCGTGATCTACATCACGGCTAGGCCGTGATGCTCTCTGATCTTGGCATCCTACTCATCACGCCCGTGATGGTTGTCACGGCTGGGCCGTGCTCCTTTCTGTGCTCTTGTATAGCTTATCACGACCGTGACAACTGTCACGGCCAGGGCGTGATGGCCTCTGACTTTATTTTTCTCTGCTCTTCTTCCCTTTCTCAACCTGAAAACACTAGACAAACCTATTAATGATATTTTTGCCTCTTGATCTTCTCAAATTATTAAAGAGGTGAATTCAAAAAACAAAAGGAAAAAGGGATAGAAAACTTGGGTTGCCTCCCAAGAATCGCTTATTTATGGTCTTAAGCTTGACCATACTTCCTTAAATCAACCGGGGTCGGCTGGGCGTAGAAGTGCAGGAACACTTCTCTTCCAAGGAACTCCTTCAAAAAGCCGTTTCTGCTCATACGGCCAATAATGCTTCCGCTTCGCTCTTTTCTCTCGGAGCTTCCTAGCCTTCCTTCCTCCCGGCGGAAGTATTGTTTCTGCATGGACAGCAATTCCAACTTCACCACTGGGTGCATCTTCAACCATGCATATCTTTGGGGTTGCTTCCATGCTAAGTTCTTTCTCTACCGCTGGAGACGTTACATCAATTCTGCACACATGGCTCTCAAAAGGAAGGTTGTTATAAGAGTTAGTCAACTGAAAATTTACCCTACCTTCCTCTACATTTAGAGAGAGTTTACCATTCCTTACGTCTATCACTGCCCCAGCGGTTGCCAAGAATGGCCTTCCTAAAATGATGGGGAATTTAGAATTCCCTTTCATATCCAATACCAGGAAGTCGGTAGGGATGAAGAATTTCCCTACCTTTACAGGAACATTCTCTAGTATGCCTAGAGGAGTCCTAGTTGAGCCATCCGCAAATTGTAAGGGGAATTTGAATGGTCTCAACTCTTTGCTTCCCAACCTTTCCATGATAGTGAGGGACATCAAGCTCGTGCTAGCCCCTAAGTCACATAAGGCTGGGTCTATTTGCACCTGTTCGATCGAGCAAGAGATGGAGAAACTACCTGGGTCTTTCAGTTTAGTAGGCATTTTAGTCTCTACTTCTACTTGCTTTTTCCTAACCAACCTTTGTGGGAAAGGTATCGGGGGTTGGTACGGTGGTGGAGGGATGTATTTCTGCCTCGGCTCTTCTTTTTCGCTCATGTCTTCCTCCGGTTCCACCTCCATTTCAGCTACCCCCACCCCAAGCTTATCATCCCTTAAGTGTATGACATTGCAATGCTCATTGGGATTTGCTTCGGGTTGCCCCGGGAATGCACCCTTAGGTCTCGAGTACGTACTGGCTTGTTGGGCAATCTGGGTTTCTAGCATCTTGTTATGAGTTGCTAAGTTGTCTACCTTAGATGCTAGCTCCTTTATTGCTTCACTCACTGCCCTTCCTTGTTGTCTAAACTCCTCATTCTGTTTTGTCTGAGTTTCAACAAAACTTTCAAATAAAGTCTCGAGTTTAGATCTTTGTACCTGAGGATACCCCGGTGCTGCTCTCTTATTACCTTGACCCTCTTGGAACTCATGGTTGAGCGTGTTGCTGTAGTTGCCGTAAGAGAGGTAAGGGTTGTTCCTCCTTTGGTTGTAGGGATTTGGGGGAGCATAGTTGGGCAGCTTCGGGTTCGTATCGTAGAAGTTGTTACAAGAGTTCACTTGCTCACCCGAAGCGCCGGATCCATGTGGGCATTCCATCATGTCATGTCCCTGCATTCCACAAATCTCACAAACAAGGTTAGTAGCACCTAATGCACTCACATTAGCTCTTTCAAGCCGATCAAAACGTTTATTAAGTGAGTCTATCTTTGACATAATAAGATCTGTGCTATTTACCTCAAACTTACCCCCCGAAATCTTGTTCGGGTTATTACCTCTTTCGGATCCCCATTGGTGGTAGTTGGTGGCGACATTCTCAATGATGTTGAATGCCTCGCCGTAGGCCTATTCATAAACGCTCCACCGGCTGCGCAGAATCAAGTGACACCTTCAAGAGTAGTCCAATCCGTTATAGAAGGTGTGCACTATTAACCACTTCTCGAGTCCGTGATGTGGGCACGACTCCAACAGTCCCTTGTAGCGATCCCAAGCTTCGATAATGATTCTCCGTCTTTCTGGAAGAAGCCGGTGATCTGGGTTCTTATGTAGGCCGTCTTGGATGGAGGGAAGAATTTCTCCAAGAACGTCTGCTCCAGTTGGTCCCAAGTGGTCAAAGTGTTAGCGGGGATTTGCTTAAGCCAGGCCTTCGCCTTTCCAGTGAGAGATGAGGGGAACAGTCTCAAACGTACAACATCGACCGAGGCTCCATTAATCCTGATTGCGTCGGTGAACTCTAAGAATGTTTCTATATGATCGGTCGGGTCCTCCGAAGGTAATCCTCCGAATTGATGTTGCCTAATCATGTTGATTAGCATAGGTGGTATGGTATAGTTTTCCGCCTCAATCTCTGGCCTTGCAATCCCAGTTCGCAAGCCTATCGCATTTGGGGCTGCGTAGTCCTTCAAAGGTTTTGTATCTGGTTGATTCGCCATGAGTGGAACGGGACTCAACCTTTCTCCCTCTCTTTGTAGTCTTCTACGTCTGTGGAAGGTCCTCTCGATCTCCGGATCAATCTCACCAAGGCTCCCAAGACTTAGGGATCTTTGCATATAACACACAGAGAGATGGATACAATAGAAGGAAAAGAAATTTTTGATTTTTTTGATTATTTTTTTCCAATATTTCAGAAATAAAAATCAAATAAAAAGAAAAGGGTCCAGAAAAATCAATTTAAAAACTAATTGAAATTCGAAAAGGCACAGTCCCCTGCAACGGCGCCAAAAACTTGATGTGTCGTTCGTCGACGCGCGACGACGCTCGTGCGATTCCGGCAAGTGTACCGGATTGCCGTCAAGTAATAAAAGATATCGAACCCACAGAGACTGTGTTCACGAATCGCAATCGGTTTTCGAATCGATTAAATCTGGACAGTTTTAAAAGGATTTTTATATTTTGAAAAGGTTTGAATTTGAAATTAAGAGATAGATGAGCAGAGAACAATTAAAACAGAAAACAAATGTTTTTGAGGTTTTGATCTAAACGGATTCCTAGGGATTTGGGTTACCTTTGAGGCTGTTTATGTTGCTAATCTGATTTACCTTTGTTGATTACCGAAATTGCCTTGAAGGCGAGTCTATCCTCTAATAGCTTAAGCTCCCTCTCGGGTTACAAAAGTCGTGCCCAATTGACCCGACCCCTACTCTCGTGGTAGTCGATCCCAGATTGGACCCTTTGCGTTCCGTGACAACTCGTTGCTCCTCGAGGGACGGCTTCTAACTCTCGTGATTTCAGTCCCAAGTCCGACTTCTATAGGTCCGACACCTAAGTTCACCGCTAGGTTCCTCCTTAGAATGTCTCAACTATGCAAATAACCTAAGTTCACCGCTAGGTTCCTCCTTGGATCATCCACATCTCACAAACCAGTGGCCGCCGAATTTTACGAGTGAAATACCCTAGAAATCCTAAGTTCACCGCTAGGTTCCTCCTTAGAACGTCTACGTCACGCAAATAAGCGGTTGCCGAATTTACGAGTGGTTAACACACTAGAAATCAGATCTAAAACAATAACGAAATCAACAACGATTTTACATCAAATCAACAACATTTACAAAACTCGGGCAGAGCCCTAGTCCCTAGAAACAAACTACTACTCCAGTCTTGCCATGGAGATGACAAGCTGGGTTGACAACATAATAGAAAATACAAAAATCAGAGAAGAGAAGAGAGCCTAAAATGTAGCCAAAAGGTGTCCTCGATGATGTCTCTCTATGATCCTTCCTTCTCTGATCTGATGCCTTGATCCTTATTTATAGAAATTGGGAAGTTAGAGTCCCAAACCAACTCAAAATCTGATCTATTTCGGTTTCTTCAGGTCCAAGTAATGCGCGTCACGGCCGTGATGGCCATCACGGCCAGACCGTGACGGTCTCTGTTTCTGGTACTTTTACAAAATCCAGCATTCTCGCGACGCGAAATGTTGCTCGCGACGCGAGCCTTCCTTTCATGGCCCGTGATGAATTTCACTACCGGGCCGTGATGTGCTCGACTTGTGGTGGTTTTGGGTCACGGCGTGATGGCTATCACGGCCAGGCCGTGATGCACTCGATTTCAGCCTTTGTTCTTTTTCGCTTTTGCTATCATGCCGTGATCATCACGTGATGGGCATCACGGCTAGGCCATGATGGGCTCTGTTTGGCTCATTTTCTTCACTTTTAAAGCCCTATCTTCATCCAAACTCCATCATGGTTGATCTTGAGCATTTTACCCTTGATATCTGCAAAACAACACATGAAAACCGCCTTACCCGTTCCAAAGGAAAATTAACCTAAAATCTAATAAAAATATGCCTAAACTACATGAAAATGCATGCAAAATGATGGACAAAGATGAGGTGAAATCACACTCTTCAACCATGTTAACCCAATCTTAGGATTTAGGGGAGCATAGATGCTTAGCAAGACAAGGGTTGAAGGAAACTAAGTTTGGGGTGGCTACAAGGATGTGATATGTTATTTTGGATTGAGAAAAATAAAAAAAATATATGTTGAAACCAAAGGCAAAAGGGAAAAAGAAAAAGAACAAAAAAAAAGCCAAAATGGGGGAAAATAAAAGGGTGTCAAAGAAAATAGGTTGTAGCCACCCAAAGCGTCAAAAAGAAAAATGGAAAAAGGAATTAGAGTGAAAATAAAAGTGTAAAAAGTTTCATGCTCTCTTAATTCTTAAGGATGTAAAGCCTAACACCTTTGTATATCCTACCTATAGCCAGGCCACATTACAACGTATGAAAGACCTTTTGATGTTGCATGCATGTTTTCGTGGGAACTTTGTTTGAGATGAAAATCAAATTCATGGAAAGTGCTCTTGAAACGTGAAATTGAGTGAAAGTTGATAGCCTAGACAAATTGAGCGAATGAGTGAAATACTAAATGCCTTTGTGAGGAAGGCAATTATTTGAAATTGGTGATCTCCCTTTTGTGTGTAACTTGGACCCTTTGCTTAGATTGATTATTTCATGAATGATGAAATTCTCTTTGTTTGAAGTAAATGAATGTGGGGATTACTATAATGAAAAGGGAAAACATTGAATAGAAATTGAATTGATAAAATTGCATGAAATTTGTGCGAAATTGATTGAATCCTTTGAGCTTGCCAAGTTTTGAGTCTACTTCATTTTTAGTATGCTTGAGGACAAGCAAAGTTTAAGTTTGGGGTATTTAAAAACTTGATGGGCTCCGACAAGCGTACCGGATCGAAGCAAGTAATAATAAAACGGTGAGAAACCGAGTATCGAACTCAGGGATTGGGAAACCAAGTGTCACTTCACAAATTAAACAACTATTTAGACTGAGAAATAGTTTTGAAAAGATTTCAAGAAAATAAAAGAAACAATAAAAAAAATAAAATATTTTTTCGGGTTTTTAAATATGAAAAGAGATTTCCAAAAAATGGGTTACCAACAAGACCGCTCATGCTACTAAATTGACTACCCCTCTTGTTAATTATCGAAATTTGCTTTGAAGGTGAATTTATCCTAAATAAGTTAATGCTCCCTCTCGGGTTACAAGAACCATGTCCAATTAAACCAACCCCTACTCTCGTGGTAATTGAATTTAAATCGAACCCTTTAAGCTTTGTGACAATTCGTGAACCCTCGAAGGACCGCTTCTAACTATCGTGATTTAAGTCCTAAGTTTGATTCCTATAGATCCGATACCTAAGTTCACCGCTAAGTTCGTCCTTAGAGTATCTCTGACATGCAAATAAGTGCGCACCAAATTCATAAGTAATTCATGCAATAGGAATTAAATCGAAAGCAAATTGAAATTGACAAAATGTAAAACGTCAATTAATAACATAAAATAAATCTTGGGCATAGCCCCAATCCCTAGAAACAAAAAGACTACTCAAGCATTGCCATGGTCATGGCAAGCTTGATTAACAAAAGCATAAAAGAAAACCTAAGAGAGAAGAAGAAATTGGAGAAGAAGAGAAATCCTAGTTTTTTCCTAAGGTAGCAGCCCCCGTCCTCCTATTTTCGAGCCTAATTTCCCTATTTATAGAGTAGGTTAACTTGAATCCCAAGCAATTACAAAATCAGATCAAATCAGGTTTTAAAATTCCAGATATTGCGCATCACTGCCGTGATGGCTGTCACGGCCAGGCCGTGACGGATTCTGTCATGGAAAACTTGGCATTGATGGCCTGTCATGGCCGTGATGGCCATCAGTTGTTTAACATACACTTCTTCTTCGATTATACCATTTAGAAAAGTACTTTTTACATCCATTTGAAACAGGGTAATTTGGTGTTGTGCAGCATATGATATTAAAATACGTATGGCTTCTATTCTAGCTACAGGTGCAAAGGTTTCAGTATAATCAATACCTTCTTGTTAGTTATAGCCTTGAGCTACTAACCTTGCCTTATTTCTGACAACTTTACCATCTTCATCCAATTTTTTTCTGAAGACCCATCTTGTTCCAATAACCGACTTGTTTTTAGGCTTCGAGACAAGAGTCCAGACATCATTTCCGGTGAACTAGTTAAGTTCTTCTTGCATAGCAAGAATCCAGCTTTCATCCTCAAGAGCTTCTTCAATGCGTTTAGGCTTCAAATCTGAAATAAAGGCCACATTGCTTGATTCTCTTAATGTGGATCTGGTTCTTACTCCTTCAGAAGGATTTCCAATAATAAGATCCTTAGGTTGATGAGTGTTGAAGTTCCAATCCCTTTTGAGATCATCATGAAGATCTTGACTTGTCTGTTGACTCGTTTGTTGACTCGTCTGCTGACTTGTCTGTTCCACTTGTCTATCAGCCTTAGGCACATGTCCTGTCTTGGTTAGATCGGGTTGTTGAATTTCTGGATTGTTTATATCAAGACCTGCAAGATCATCTTCTAGATCTGATAGTTCTTTATCAGTCTTTAATTCATCATTGAATTTAACATGAACAGATTCTTCTATAATACAAGTTCTTGAATTGTAAACTCTAAAAGCCTTAGACATTTCAGAATATCCTACGAAAATACCTTTATCTACCTTAGAATCAAACTTTCCAAGATTATCTTCGGTATTCAGAATAAAACATTCACATCCAAAAGCATGAAAATAAGATATGTTGGGGCTTTTTCCTTTCCACAATTCATAAGGAGTCCTTTTTAGAAAAGGCCTAATAAGTATTCTGTTTTGTACATAACAAGCAGTGTTTACAGCTTCTGCCCAGAAGTACTTAGGGAGATTATTTTCATTGAGCATAGATCTAGCCATCTCCTGCAGAGATCTGTTTTTTCTCTCAACCACTCCATTTTGCTGTGGAGTTCTAGGTGCAGAGAAATTGTGAGAGATTCCATTCTCCTCACAGAACTGCCTAAACTGCTCATTTTCAAATTCTCCCCCATGATCACTTCTAAGGATAGAAATACAGACACCCTGCTCATTTTGTACTCTTTTGCAGAATACTGAGAAAGCCTTAAAAGACTCATCCTTGTGTGTTAGGAAGAGTACCCATGTGTATCTAGAATAGTCATCAACTATGACAATATTTTCTTCCAGCCAGTCTGGCAACACTAACTGGTCCAAACAGATCCATGTGTAACAACTGAAGAGGTCTAGAAGTTGATACTTGGTTTTTAGATTTGAAACTTGATTTTATCTGTTTACCTCTCTGACATGCATCACACAAGACATCTTTCTTAAAATTAATATCAGGCAATCCTCTCACAAGATTATTTATTTTTAATTCAGAAATTAGTTTCATGCTAGCATGTCCTAGTTTCTTATGCCATAACCATCTCTCATCCTCTTTAGACATCAGACAGGTTACACTTTGATCTGAGAGATCAGACAGTTCAATCTTATAAAGATTTTGTTTCCTTTTAACTGAAAAGAGGGTTTTACCACAACAGTCTTTAACTATGCATACATCCTTGGTAAAGAAAACATCAAAACCACTATCACATAATTGACTTATGGTAAGCGAATTGTGTCTTAATCCTTTAACCATAAGAACATTAGATATAGAGGGAAGAGGGGGTTTACCACCAATAGTACCAATACCTATAACTTTCCCTTTTCGATTCCCTCCGAAGGCAACGTGTCCCCCTTTCTTAAGTTAGAGGTCTAGGAACATAGACCTTTCTCCTGTCATATGACGTGAGCAACCACTGTCCAGGTACCAGCAGTGGTGTTTTCTTTGTCCTGTTGAGGACATCTGCAACAAAAATTATTTGATTTTTAGGTACCCATATTTTTCTGGGTCCTTTTCTGTTAGTTCTAGGAGTCTGTGAAGACTTCCTTCTCTTCTTATGGATACACTTAGACATAACATGTCCAGTTTTTCCACAGAAGTTATAGATAGGTATAGATTTGGTTATAGTTGACTTAACAGATACTGTAGAAGCTTTAGTTGATACTTTATGTTGTGTCTGATGGACATATCCAATACCTTCTTTGTTAAGAGAGTGCCTCGGACTGCCAAGTAGCTTAGTCAGATTGTCTCTACTATTAACAAATTTGGCAAGATCAAGAGTAAGCTCTTCCACTTTTTGTTGAAGTTTTTCAACTTCTTCAGATGGTGATGTTTCACTTGAGATCTTAGCTTCATTAGACTTTTCAGTCTTCAGCTCATTGTTCTCTTTAGCCAGCTTCTCGCTCTCTTGAGATTTCTGTTTATGCTCACTGGTGAGCTTTACATACTCTCTCTTGAGGGATTTGAAAGCCTTAGATAAGAAGTTGGATTCCTCCAGCAACTCCTCATAGGCATCAAGTAATTCCTCATAGTCAAGATGTACCACATCGTCTGAGTCTGAGTTGGCCATCAGACAGAGATTGGCTTCTTCCTCTGTTTCTTCATCAGAAGATGTTGACTCCAGATCCTCCCAAGTAGCCATCATTCCTTTCTTCTCCTTCTTGAAGAATTTCTTAAAAGGGGCCTTCTTGAGTTGAGGACATTCAACCTTGATGTGATCAGGCTTCTTGCCCTCATAGCAGACAATTGGACTTTTGTCTGTTGGAGTGGATTCTTTGAAGTTCTTGTCCTTGTTGAACCTACTAAATGGCTTATCCCTCTTGAACTTATTTTTCTGTAGGAGAAGCTTTATCTTCCTGGTCAGGAGAGACAATTCTTCATCACTCTCAGAATCCTCCGGTTCAGACAGGTCAGCATCACTGGATGGCTCGTCTGCCTTTAGAGCCTTGGAAACTTTTGATGACTTTTGATCAGCTTTCAGAGCAATTGACTTACCTTTCTTTGGTGTAACTTCATCTCCAAGTTCTTGCTCATGAACAGTGAGTGTTCCAAGAAGTTCATCCATAGTCAAGGTAGTGAGATCCTTGGCTTGAGAGATAGCTGTGAGCAAAGGTCTCCACTGTTTAGGTAGACTTCTCAAAATCTTTCCAACCTTCTCAGCATTGGTATAGACTTTTCCAAGAGATTTTAAACTGTTGACTATAGTTTGAAATCTTCCTATCATTTGAGCAACAGATTCTTCTTCCTCCATGACAAACAATTCATACTTTCTGACAAGTATGGCAATCTTTGACTCTTTGACTTTGGCTGTTCCTTCATGTGTGACAGCTAAAGTGTCCCATATTTCTTTGGCAGAGTCACAAGCACATACCTTCCCAAACTCCTCAGGACTGAGAGCACAAATGATGTTATATCTAGCTTTGTGGTTCAGCTCCCATTTTGTCTTTGCTGCAGTAGTCCACTGAGCTTTTGGTTTATCAGTGTCATCATCATTCTTGGGAATGAATGGACCATCTATAATGACATCCCAAAGATCAGAGTTTGTAGATAGAATGAACCATTGAAATCTATCTTTCCAATAGTTTTAGTTTTCTCCATTGAAGTAAGGAGGTCTGGTTAGGGAAGCTCCTTCAGTCTGGTGACTTCCACTTGAACTAGCTCCAGCAGTCACGAGAAGGGGGGTTGAATTGTGTTTATCAGAATTTAAACAAAGTTGAAATCTTTTAGCATACAGAAGCTTGGTTCAGACGAGTGGAAAGATACAAGATAGACAGGTGACCTGTCTGATGAAATTTTAACAGTGACTTAAACAAAAACACCACTTGAAAAACGGATTAGAAAACTAAGGCAACTAAAGAGTTTATAAGGAAAGAGAGATTGACATAGCTATTTATCCTGGTTCACTCTTCAAAGCAAAGAGCTACGTCCAGTCCTTGAGAACACCAAGTTTTATCCACTATAACTGATCAGGTTACAAACTCCAAGTATTATTTTCACACCTAGCCTCTTCAGGCTCCAGGACAAGTATTCTTTGCACACCTAGCCTCTTCAGGCTCCAAGAAAAGTATTCTTTGCATACTTAGCCTCTTCAGGCTCACTCAGGTTTGTTTGAGAGATTTTGTTTGTAATAAATACAACTTCGGACAGACAGATCTTTCACTAACACTCAGAGAGTGGTTTAAATGTAAAGCCGAGGAAAGTCTGCGTAATAACTTCAAATGATTGAAGAATACAAAATGAAAGAACGAAGATATTAATGCGCAGAGTAATGGCTCTTTAATGCTATGTGGATTCTCTATATACTTCATCTTCAATGACTTCTGTATTTGTAGTCTTCAAGCATTTAAGATCCGTTAGAGACATTCCCTCAGATGTTGGCATCAAGCAGAACTTCATTAAATGCAATAGAATTGTTATGGGCAGCCATTAATGCAATAGGAACGTTGGTTGTACTCTAACAAGAAGGATCATGACTTTATGCATCGTGATACAGCCATATCAGAGTTGTGCAGAGAGCTTTTTGCACTTCACTGAGTACAATTCGCTTTTCGTGTAAGGACCAGAGGTACTAGGGAATAAAGCATGTTGGAAGCATTCTTTAACTGGTCTTTAGTTCTGATAACCGAGGTTACTTGAGAGAGTAACTTCTGACTTTTCTTGATAGGCGTGAGACTGAGTAGGAGAGAAGGCTTCAAGTCTCTTTTTGATGGGACATCCAACAAAAGTTTGTTTGGTCCTTGATTCTTCAACGAGTAACCTCAGACAAGTGTAGGAACTCGTGGGGAGACAGGTTGAAGACGTATCTTGAAAGAAGTCAATAATCATAGTCAACAGACAGGTAGTCACTTATGAGCAGATAGATGATTCTTATAGTTTTAATCTGCACACTAAATAGACAGTTTAGCAATCAATATGAAGGTTAATTAAATTATTAACCAATGTTTTGTTCTCATCAAAACTTAGGGAAATGCGCATCAGACATTTTAGAGACTTAACATATACTGCAAAGCGGGTGACGGGGTCCACAAGCCACCCGTTGGGATCTATGAACTCGAATTCAAAGGTCCCCTTGTGAGGGAACCCTACCTCCTGGGTCATCCACGGGTGATCCCAGTGTGCCATCCTCTTGCTCAGGGTCTAAGGTACAACAATAAAAATAAACAAACACCATATCAAAAGAAAGGGGATCAGAAACGATTTAACGTCAACGTGGAAAGGGTTTAGCAACATTTAAATCTATAACACAACCATCCTCGACCACGTCTACGATTTTCCTCTACCCTTCATCATGATGCAATGCAATACAGTATGTATACTCAGGTCTGGCCACAGATCCTGATATCCGTAACGACACGTCTCCAGAGTCCCCGGCGCACATCCTCGTCCGCGGAGGGAGGATGCCCATGCAAAGCAATGGCACTATAGCTGCACAATACATGTCGGTGCACACCACTGATCCTCGCCCAAGGTGCTCATGCAATGCATGAACTATAGCTGCGACAATAATAATAATAATGTCTGGAGTGGTCCTGCCAATAGTCTAAACCACGGGAATACAACCTCCAAGGAATAAACCCCTCTCAGACCATGTTTCAGGTCACCCCTAGTGCCTTAACCTCTCATCGCTATCTCATAGATAACCTCAACAATACTCACATCTCATCAGTCTCATCACCATATCACGAAAATTAGCTAGGTCAGGCACTTCTGAACTCATGTATCATGAACCCCCACATACATCACTATACTCATCATGTATCAATACTCATAAACTCTCTAATCACAAAAATCACCAATCATGTCAACATGTCATAATTACAATCATTTCCACATATAATAAAATAATATAAAGTAATATAATATAATTATATCTATTATCCAATCAGCACAACTATCACAGTCAACTCATGACGTATCAACGATATACCACGTATAGGCGATGACAAATCAACATCGATAATAAAATATTATATTTTATACGTAACGGCGATAAACGTACAATCCCAATATCATCATTGGTACCACCAAATGGCCCCCAATGTGATATTGACATTGTCCGTTACTCGCTCCCTAGTAGGGTTTAGGTCGCCCTACGCCATTATTGAAATAAATGCCACTTCGCCGTTTCCAACGTTAGATTGCTTCTTTCCCCCACCTGGAAAGTCGTACGACAACTTGAACATCACGAAATGAGCGTTCCCTCTATGCTCTCAATTCTGCCTCGTCAAGAACCAAGGCCTCTGAACCTCAAAAACTTCACCTAAACATCACATTACGAAGCACACATTACAAGGTGTTCTAATTTGAAGACGGAATTGAATTCTGATATCCGAAACTAAAGATAATTCAAATAGCGTAACGAACGGCATTTCGACATTAAAGGGGTAGGATTTACCTTCTCTATATAAGAAAAGAAGAATAGAAAGATGAAGAGGACGTTGCCACGAACGCAACCACGTGCTCGGATACGCGATGGGATGATCGAACTAGTCGTAACCTTGGCCGAGACTCCTTCTCTCTCTAACTCTCTCACTCTTTCTCTCTCTACCTCACCCTTTCTATTTTCACTCTCAGCTGCTCTCTGTATTCTCTTTTCTGTTGGGTGACTAAGTGACTTAAGTCACTTAAATCACCCTTTTATTTTTTCTAGCTTACGCACCACAACACTCAAGCACTGGAACCCTAGCGCTTGAGCGCTACAACGATTGAGCGTTGGCTTCTCCACGCTCGAGCGTTGGAGGGTTGGTGGACCACCATGCCATGCAGCCATTCCTGAGGTGCCACATCAGCCCTAATTGACACGTGGCAGGTCAACGTCAGCCATTGTCTGTTGACTAGGGCACTTGAACGTTAGTACACCCATGCTTGAGCATTCTGTGGAAGCTCGAGCGTTGGGTTTACCACGCTTGAGCGTTGACCACTGACCAAAAGTCAACTCGTTGAGTTTCGAGTATGTTCGACATCCGATTAACCTCAAATTTGAGATATAGGTTCATCAAGACCTAATCAACAACCTTAAACCCTTAAAAATGCCTAATATCGGCCCTAACTCCAAATTTCTTGTTTCACACTCAAAGACCTTAAAGACGATAAACGGGGAAAACCCTAAGATGTGTTTACGTTCAAACTCACTCTAGATGGTTGCGTATTTTCCATGCAAAGGTCTCTAAACCTTAAACAACCTCTTAACTATAAAATCCAAGCCTTAAACCTATTCCTCTTACGTAAAAAAACACGAAATCACGGATGTTACACGATACGGGGACGCTGCCCCGGACAATTGAAATCCCAATTTTTTAAATGAATATTAAAAAATTGTAATTGAATGTAATTGAAATGTTTTATCCAAACAAAGAATTTAAAATACAAGGTATTTGAATTACCATATCCAAACAAAGTATTTTCAAAATGATAATAATTCAATTGATGTAATTGAATTGCCTTATATTTCAAATTTCTTGGAGTTTTGAAATACCACATCTAAACACGCACTAAGGTATATGATTATTTGATAAGGGAACACTAATTTTGTGTTAACATCTTATTTGATAAGTTTGACTATGGTATTATATATATATATATATATATATATATATATATATATATATATATATATATATATATATATATATAACACTTTTTAATATTGATAAAACATTAAAATTAAATTCATGGCACCCTAGCTTATCCTAGTGACAATGACAAGTGTTGTTGTGATTTCTTGGATACAATCTAAGATACCCTCCAATAAGAATTTTTTTGGGGCTTTCGTAGGTTTCTTTTACAATAGACTTAGGATGCATGTAATATCTATTTTTCTTTCGCATTCTTCTTCATTTTCTCTATTTCAGATGTTCCCTCTCTGGGTTTGATTATTTTGCTTATGCATTTTTTATTAGATTGAGTTGTTGATTTGTGGACTTTTATTAAATTTTTATGTAATTAATTTCACATGTTTTAGGAATATTGGTATATTTTTTTGGGGAAAAAATGGTTAAACAAAAGAAATAAAATTGATGTATTTTTCAAAGAGTTTATTTTTTATGCGTTGACATTGTAAAAAACTTTACACTGTCAATCAATTAGAGATCATGACATGAGTGACTTTTAAGGTAATTAATGGGTATATGGTTTACTTGGTGATTGGGGTGGCGGAATTAAGGAGTGGAGTGGTAAAAAGGTTGAGGGTCAAACCTCACCCACCAACAAAATACTAACATGAATATGCTAAAACTATTAAAAAATTTAAAATCAGTCGAAAAGTGCCGTCGCTAAATTTAATGACGGAATTTGTATGTCATCACCGTCAACGACAAAAAAAGTCATCACTAACAATAAAAAATTAGTCGCTAAAAATGTTCAAAAGACATAACTTTAAATTTTGTAATTTCGTCGTTATTTATGACGAATTGGGATTCGTCGCTGTTTACGACTGATGGGTAACTGTTGCTATTTACGACAAATTGGGATTCGTCGTTGTTTACGACAAATTGGAATTCATCGCTATTTACGACGAAAATCCATTCGTTGCTGATTGCGACGAAAGTATGTCGTCACTACCTGCGACAAAAAATAAATTATTTGTCGTAATTAACAACAAATTTAACGACAAATATAGGATTTTAGCGACGAATTTAACAACTAAAAAATGTGTTTTGCGATGGATTTAACGTCAACAAAGAACTCATCGCTAATTTTTGCAACATTTTATTACATATTTTTACGTAAATATCAACTACACCCTGATAAATCAAACAACCAACCAATCTCAATATTAAAAACGCACCAAATAGACTCTATATGGTATACACCAATATAACCAAATCCAAACAAATATCTATATCAGGTAAACATCAATTACTAACACACCAAAATGACCCAAAACCAATATAAGGTATAGTGGTATACATCAATTACAAATATCTAGTGATATAAAAGTTTGTCATACTAATATAACCAAATCCGAAAAAAAAACCAATATATCAAGAAAAACTCAAATACATCAATAATACTACTCAAACCCATCATCATATCTATCTCCCTCATTTTGCCGATTATCCTGGTCAGTAGATGAAGGTGGATGCGAAGGTAGTGCAATAGAATGACCCTAAGCGAAGCTCTCCATGAACTGACGCATTTGCTCCCGCATCAAACAATAGGGAAATATCAAGCATCATTAACTCAATTACTTACCTGTAAGTGCCTATCAACTAACTCAGTTGCTTTTGAAAGCCTAACTTTGGGGTTAACTGAATCCAACATAGATAATTGTTCTTCAAAACTTATCTCAAAGCTAGCAACAGATATATCAGCCAACATTTGAACTGGAACGGTCTCCAAAAGGACTTTTGTCCTTCCACCAGTTTTTTGTTTCTATAAACAAGCACAAAATGTAAGCTACTAATATAACTACAACACAGAAAGCATGATATGCTTAAAATCTTATGAATGACAGCCTAGAACTTTAGGTCTATAACACAGAAGTCCATACCAATACCTAACAAATTAGATTATGTACAAGCTATCAAGAAATAGGTCCAGAGGCAAAATTACATACATTTAAAATACTTCATGCAAACATGGACTACTATAATGAGATTATTCAAAGATAATGAATTAAATCTCATCAGTGATAGCATCACTAGTAAACTGCTCTAAAGTTCCTTTCCCCTTTTAATGCTAAAATGAGAAAAGTTTGTTAAAACGAAAACAAGGAGATAAAACAATAAACTATTACAAGACCTTGTAAACTCAATACCCCTTCCTTAATAGAAGGTATTCAATTAAAACATTGATTATTACTATCATTACCTGATCTTGAACATCTTTTCCAACAAGCAAATGACCGCATTATAAAAATCTTAAAAGTTAAAACATATATCAGATCATATCAAACTCATTATGTTTTCACACATAATCACAGATTTGGGACAGTGTCCCAATTACTAACATTACTTAAGATTCAATAATCCGTGCATTCATAGCGAGAAAACAAAAACTGTGATTTATAATATTTACAGATGGAAGCCATGGGTCCCTACAATAAATGCTATTGGTTTTTCATTGAATTGATAGAAGAATGAGCTGTGTAGGCTTTTTTTGACCAAACTGAGTTCCTTTTAGAAACTATTTATCAATTTAGGGTTGTTCTGAAACTATTTACCAACGGGGGGTCCTTTTGGACACGTGATATTTTATTTTTTCACTCTGACGGGTCAAAGGCGCCTAGTGCCTTCCAAGTCAAAGGTGTCAGCCAGACTGGCGCTGCCTACCAGTATTAAAAAAACAAACAATTGATAGCAATAATAAAAGGTATAAAAAAATAATAACAATAACAATTTACACCAATAAATATTCATCAATTATTACAGTAGTAAAAAAAAAATTATGTTGTAATAGCATTAATGTCATCGTTACTCCCTATACTTAGTATAATTTTTTTTAGCAGTGTTCCTTTAAAATTGCTGGTAACTTTCTTTTAATTATTACAAGGTAAATTTTTTTTTTACTACTGTAATAATTGATGAATATTTATTGGTGTAAATTATTATTGTTATTATTTTTTTATGGCTCTTGTGATATTATTTGCTACTTGTTATTATGAGATTTTTTTTATTGTCTCTTGTTGTTTTAAACGGCTTTTTGACCAAAATGGGTTTCTTTTAGAAACTATTTATCAGTAGCAAATAGCAAATAACAATGACAAATAGCAAATAATATCACAAGAGGCAAAAAAAAATAATAGCAATAACAATTTACACCAATAAATATTAATCAATTATTACAGTAGTAAAAAAAAATTACCTTATAAGACTTAAAAGAAAGTCACCTGCAATTTAGAAGGAACACTGCTACAAAAAAAATTATACTATAAGTATAGGGAGTAACAATGACATTAATGATAAAGTATCTATTTAAAACAACAAGAGGTAATAAAAAAAATCCCCTAATAACAAGTAGCAAATAATATCACAGGAGTCATAAAAAAATAATAGCAATAACAATTTACACCAATAAATATTCATCATTTATTACAATAGTAAAAAAAAATTACCTTATAAGACTTAAAAGAAAGTTACCTGCAATTTAGAAGGAACAGTGCTACAAAAAAAATTATACTATAAGTATAGGGAGTAACGATGACATTAATGATAAAGTATCTATTTAAAACAAGAGGCAATAAAAAAAATCCCCTAATAACAAATAGCAAATAATATCACAAGAGTCATAAAAAAATAATAGCAATAACAATTTACACCAATAAATATTCATCAATTATTATAGTAGTAAAAAAAATTTACCTTGTAAGAATTAAAATAAAGTTACCTGCAATTCAGAAGGAACACTGCGACAAAAAAAAATTATATTATAAGTATAGGGAGTAACGATGACATTAATGCTAAAGTATCTGTTTAAAACAACAAGAGGCAATAAAAAAAATCACCTAATAACAAGTAGCAAATAATATCACAAGAGTCATAAAAAAATAATAGCAATAACAATTTATATCAATAAATATTCATCAATTATTACAGTAATAAAAAAAATTTTACCTTACAAGAATTAAAAAAAAGTTACCTGCAATTTAGAAGGAACACTACTACAAAAAAAATTATACTATAAGTATAAGGAGTAACGATGACATTAATGCTATTACAAGGTAAAAAAAAAATTTTACTACTGTAATAATTGATGAATATTTATTGGTGTAAATTGTTATTCCTATTATTTTTTTATACCTCATATTATTGCTATCAATTGTTTTATTATTATTATTTTTTTAATACTGGTAGGCGCCAGTCTGACTGGCGCCTTTGACTTGGAAGACGCCAGTCTGACTGGCGCCTGTGACCCGTCAGAGTGAAAAAAAATAAAATATGCCACGTGTCCAAAAGGACCCCCAATTGGTAAATAGTTTCAGAACAACCCTAAACTGATAAACAGTTTCTAAAAGGAACCCAGTTTGGTCAAAAAGCCAGCTGTGTATATATAGCTCATATGGTTACAACAAAATACAGAATCCTAAGCTAAACAATCGTAGCATCATTTGATGAGGTTGACCAGTTCAAATGAATTTAAACAAGAGTATGATATGAGGAATTGCTACAACAGCAATATGATTTAAATTCAAACTAAAACAGATTTAAATTTAAACTGATGCAGTGTTATCCAATACTATCCAATACGCCCCCCCCAAGATAAAGTTACCATCTGTAACTTTTATCTTGGCTCTTAAGTCCTGAAATCTTGTGGCTGGCATTGGTTTTGTCAGAATATCAGCTAGTTGGTCCTTAGTGGAAACATGAGAAACCTGCAGCTTGTGTGCTTGAACTTGCTCTCTAACAAAGTGATAATCAAGAGAAATGTGCTTCATACGGGAATGTAGAACAGGATTTGCACACAAATAAGTGGCACCAACATTGTCACAGGGAAGTCTTGGTGCATGAGGTAAAGGAACCTGATGTTCTTGAAGGAAATTGACTAACCACATAAGTTCAGCTGATGCAGTAACTACAGTCCTATATTCTGCCTCAGTGGAGGACCTTGCCACTGTCCTCTATTTCTTGGAAAGCCATGAGATGGGATTGCCTCCAAAGAAGATGATATATGCAGATGTGGAGGTTCTATCATCAGAATTGCCACCCCAGTCAGCATCCGTGAATGCCAACAAGTTTAGATCAGAAGGAGGATGCAGCATAATACCAAAATTAATGGTAGTTTTTAAGTAGCGAAGCAATCGCTTGAGATGCTGAAGATGTAGAGCAATTGGCTTGTGCATAAATTAAGACAACTTGTTGATAGTGAAAGAGAGGTCAGGGCGAAGGAGATTGAGATATTGGAGGGCACCAATCATTTGGCGATATGTGGTTGAATTGGTGGAGGCAAAACCATCATTTAACTTAAGAATGGCTGTGGTGGAGAGAGGCGTTGATGCAGGTTTCGCCCCCTCCATTTCAAATCTCTCAAGTATGTCACGAATGAATTTGTGTTGTGTCAGGAAAAGACCAGAAGCAGTTGGAATCAATTCAACCCCAAGAAAGTAGTGAGGAGTGCCCATATTTTTGAGTGCAAACCTTTGAGATAAGGCTTCAATGAAAGCATGAAGAAAACCAGAGTTGTTACCTGTTAGCAAAAGATCGTCCACATAAACCAAGAAATAGGTCGTGACTGTGCCATTAGCATAAATGAATAAAGAATGATCACTTTTGCTTGTAATGAAGCCAAAAGACGTGATAAAACTCTTTAATGCATCATGCCATACCCTTCAACTTCAACAATGTTGTTGCCTTCAATTAATCATTGCCAAATCTACTATGAAAGATCACATTGATAGACTGAAAGTATTATCTAAAACTGGAAGGTCACTTCTTTAACAGATATGAAATAGATTGAGGTCATCACAGTTTCATCACAGGCTTGATTACATTAACACATCCCAGTCGGTGTTTTCCCAATTTATAAGATTAACACCTGCTGCAAAGTAAACAAAAGGATAATAAACCTCAGCAACAATTATACATGTGTATTTCAAAGAAATTCCAATTTATCACAGATGCTATCAAATTCAAGTTCAGACATTTTATCAAACATGTAGCATGCATCATATATCTGAATTGTGTTTGAGCGACCCAAAGCATCCAAATCATATTCTAGCATCGAAATTTTAGCAAGATTAAAACAAATCCTCATATCAAAATCGTACAAAAAAGTTATATTAAAGCTAAAAAAAATTTAGTGAAAATTAAATAAAATCAGAGAAACCAACCTTCTCTGAGTTACAATTGAATTCTTCTCTAAGAATCAGCTTTAGAGTACTTCCATCAAAGCTCTTGGCAATGAGAAATCGACTATTTGTATGAAAATTGAAGGAAAGAAGAAAATTGTAAGGATTGAGAATTTGAGATTATTTCAACCTAGATTCACGACAAAACTGAGAAATTGAGGATGAAAATGCAAACTCACAGAATCTGAGACTGACGAAACCTGGTGAAGAAGACAATGCGAACAAATAGGGCTGAGAAGTTTCAGTGAGAGAACCGAAGACGGAGGAGAGGCTGTACCTGTACTTGACACAGAGAATGGAGAGGAATTGATGCACGTCCAACCTGTCCCATGGCACGCTCTATATCTCAACCAAGTAACTCCATTAGAATGACCTTGAGCTGCTAAATGCGGACCGTAGAATAAGAATAACCCATTTCTTTGGGCCATACTACAAGAATAACCCAGGCCTATTTTAGTTTTTGGGCTAGAGTTTGGGTGCACAAATAACTCATCTACACCATAAAAAATTATTTGTTTCAATATTCCTAAAATACTCCCAGTATCTTAAATACACCTAAACCTATTTCAGAAATACATCACTCCAAACTTTCCTCTTTTTCCTCTCTCACTCTTCTCCCACTCACCCCACCCATTCAATAATTCATAGGTTATTCTTCTATTTGATTCTTTCATGGTGAATGCATTGAAGACATAATAAATTCTCGTTCTTCGTCTTTTTTTTCATATGAAAGCGTGCTCCACCCACATTGAACAGGTACGTGATTCTGGTTTCCGCCTACAAAACCGGACGTGAACTTCCGGTACTGGAAATAGATTTCTGGTATAATGTTTTCTTATAAATCCGGACGTGAACTTTCAGTATAATGCTTTTTTTTTTGTTTTTGCTATTATCGGATATGAATGTCCGGTATTATGTTTTACCATTCCGGTACTCAAAAACCGGTATTATAGATTACTATATCGTTTTCATTTTTAGTAAATTTTTTTACTTTAATTAATATAAATTAATAATAAATAAAATTAAAAATAAAAACATCAATGAATAATATTATAATATTTTTTGTGTATACATATCTTGTTAATTTATTTATATATATATATATATATATATATATATATATATATATATTTTGCTCACGTGTAGAAATTGTCATGGAAGAGCATATATCCAAGCTGTCTGAAGAAGTGGACATGCCGGCTAAGAGTGTGAATTTTACCGATTCATTCACCACTGAAGAGGTGATTCATTCACCACTAAAGAGGTGTGTGATTGGAAAATTATTGTTGTTTAGTAATGGCTATGTGAACAATATAACATCCTTTCTTTTTATTTTCAAATCTTCCCTACACAAGATAATCTTTTGAATTGGGCACGAGTCATTGGGAGAGATAATGGGTTTGTTGTTGTCATTGGAAGGTCAGAGACAGGTGGTATAGGAAGGAAGTCATTTCTAATATTGGATTGTGAAAGGAATGGAAAATATAGGCAATACAAGAATGTGTTAGCTCGCAAGGTGATGGGGACAAAAAAATATGAGTGTCCGTTCAGGTTAAAAGGAAAGTCTGTAAAACATGGTGATGGATGGAATGTCATTGTCGTGTGTGGATTTCACAACCATGGGGTAGCTGAAACATTGGTAGGTCATCTATATGCTGGTCGTCTAAGTCGTGAAGAGAAGTCTTTGGTTGGTGATATGACAAAGAACAATGTAAAGCCCAAAGAGATATTAATGACATTGAAGTATCATAATGTGAAAAATGTCACTACTATCAAGCAAATATATAATGTGCGCCATGTGATTCGGAAGTCTTTGAGAGATTCCAGAACAGAAATGCAACATCTAATGAAACTAATGGAACGAGATAACTATGTTCATTGGCACAGGAAGGTGGACACGTCGGATGTTGTGAGCGATGTATTTTGGGCACATCCAGATTCTATAAAACTTTTGAACGCGTTCGCTATTGTGTTGCTCATTGATACTACATATAAAACCAACAAATATCGGCTACCATTACTTGAGGTTGTTTGCGTTACTTAAATGCACCTCATATTTTCTGTGGCATTTACTTATATGGAGTCCGAGCAAGCTGATAACTTTAGATGGGCATTAGAGAAGTTAAGAGGATTGATTTTAAAAGATGATGCTATACCTCAAGTTATTGTTGCTAACAGAGACATTGCATTGATGAAGGCAGTTGAAGTTGTTTTTCCTAGTTCAACACATCTGTTATGTCAATTTCATATCACTATGAATGTGAAAGCTAGATGCAAGATGCACATAGGTTCGAAAGAGGAATAGGATCCACTAATGAAAGCATGGGGTAGTATTATGGATTCTAATAATGAGGTTGGTTACAGCAACCGTTTGAGAAAGTTCGAAGACACCTATTCATGTTTTCCTATATTTTGAATATGTGAAACATAAGGTGTTGATTCCATATAAGGAGAAATTTGTCAGTGCATGGACAAATCAGGTGATGCACCTTGGGAATACAACGACTAATAGGTATGCTCGTCTTTTAAAAATAATTCAAATTTCCCCATTCACATTTCGATTTTTTTTTCGTTGTGTACAGTTTATTGTTGGTATTTTATTTGCTATATTGATATATTTCTATATTAATATATTAATGGTTAACTTGTCAAAAAACAAAAATTTTATATTGTTCATTGTTATTAATGTCGCCTATAACATACACAAATGATTAAGTGATAAATATATTTTAAAAAATTAATATATATTTTTTTAAAAAAAGTTAACCATTGGCAACCATTAATTTTGATGTACTTTTGCAGTTATAAAGGCAATTTGGGCATTTTGAAATGTTGAAACCAAAATTCAAGTATCCTCTTTATATATTAGTATAGATTTATCAATATGTGTATTATCCGAATTTTCATATTTATGAAATGGCACTTTTGTGTTTGTTATTAGGGTTGAGTATGCACATGGAAGGTTGAAGATGATGCTTCAAGATAGCATGGGTGACTTGTGTGGATGTTGGGATGCCATGAACAATACGACCACTTTACTACACACTGAAATCAAGGCGTCGTTCCAGAAAAGTATAGTTGTAGTGGAGCGCAGGTTCAATAACCAATTCTACCTCAAATTGCGTGGATTTGTATCTAGAGCTACATTGTGTCACATAGCTAACGAGTATGAACGAGTTAAGTATGTTGGTGCTGACAGTTCTATCTATGGTTGCACACTTAGAACTACATATGGATTACCTTCTGCATGCAAACTTGGTAGGTACAATATGATGGCTCAGAGCATCCCGTTACAATCAATCCATGCTCATTGGAGGAAGTTAAGCTTTGATGACCAAAGACTGGATGACCCATGCTCGAATTTATCTCTGCAAAATGAATGGGATGCATTGTTGAAACTATTTTCAGGATCTTGATTTGGCAGGAAAAATTACTCTTGAAAAAAAAGGGTACATGAACTAGCATATCCGGATACGACTTCATTATGTCCACCTCATGAAAAGGTTAGAACAAAGGGTGCACCAAAAAAGCATAGTGCAGTCAAGTTGGAAAGATCAACTAAGCATGCTCCCTTATTTTTTGAGCATGTTGATAAGATGTAGCCATTCAATGATAGCACATCACCTCGGCCGTCATCTCAACCATCATGCCATTTGACCAAACGCAGCAGAACTGACCCGTTATTAGTCCACTTTCCTACTCAGATTCATCAATATATTGAACGCACGGTTAATGTGCAAGCAGATGGGAATTGCGGTTATCGTGCAGTATCGACATTACTTGGTAAGGGTGAGGAAATTTGGTGGCAGATCGGTCTTGATTTGATCAGAGAGCTTCAACAATGACATACTGACTATGTTAATCTCTTCCGATGAGAGGGTGGATCAACTGAGGAATTCTTTGTATGTTGTTGCCGACCAACCGGCGCGACCTGTAGAAAAGTGGATGTCTGTATCCGACATGGGCTATGCAATAACTTCAAAATATAATGTGGTACTAGTTGTCTTATCCATACTTGGATGCATGACGATTTTCCCACTTAGAGGTCTTCCTCCGACAACTCGTCGTATTATTTCCATTGGAAATGTGAATAATTGTCACTTCGTGCAGGTAACAATATAAGTTAATATTTATAATATAACTTATTCTAAAACGAAAGGCGACTAATTTTAAATACATTGTTTACCGTGGTTGATTGTCATTATTTAATATTGACTAATTTATAGGTTTTTTTGAAGGATGGATGTCCATTACCTCCTATCGTGACTGGATGGAGGGATCACTGTCGTGCTGGAGCTCAATCATGGGAATCTCCATACCTTAGTCAAATGCAACATTATCATTCATTATTTGATAAAAAAGAACCAGAGCACGTAGATTTGAGTTCTGATTAATTTTTACAATGTGATAAGTAACTCAGTCCTAGTTTTATTTGATAAGATTTAATTTTGGATTAGATTAGGCTTTCCTAACTATAGATTTTATTTATTCATTATTCTTTTATATGGGTATTGGATATAGTCCCCCCAAATAAAAAATAAATGAATATTTTTTATTTCAGTTGAATATTATTTTTATTTTAGTTTAGTTATTTTTTATCTGAATTAAATATTCATTATTTTAGATGAATATTTTTTTTTTTATTTCTGTTGAAAAGAAGAACTTTGCCCAAAACGGAATACACGAGCTGTAACATTATAAATAAGAACGTTGCTCAAGCAGGACTGCTTTCTTTCACCTCGCCACTATCAATCATACCCTGTAATATCTCAGATATCCTGGTGAATTTCGACCGCAAATGGCACAATAACATAATAAGCAAAACAACCTATGAGGTAATATCATATTAATATGTTATTAATAATCTTATTAATATAATATGAATACACGTAAGCTAACCACGATAGACTGAGTGCCACTGGAGCTGGACTCAGGCTCTCTCACAGGATTTCTAACAGGCTCCCTTACAGGCACCCCAGGAGGCGCTCCCTCTACAGGTGGTTTCAGGTATGGGTGCGATATCCTATGAAACACTGGATATATCCGTCAACGCTCTGTCCTGGATGAGTCACACGAGGCCCTCGGGTCGCGTGATCAACAAGATGATCTAAATGATACAGGCACCAATCGTCTATATCATCATCAGACATGGCATCCCAAGTATCTGTACGAACTGATCGAGGGATGCATTGCACGTGTCCATACTAGCGCAACACACCCTCTCTGTTAAGTGTGGCTGTGCAAGTCGACCGTCTCTGATGGGTCCTGAATAGAAAGAGATTCCCTGAAATGGACGGCGCTCCCTTTGATCCTTATAAGGCATCCAACATACATCCTCTGATGTTAATCGATCCAATACAGCCCGAAACAGAATCACCTCTCCTACACCCCTCACCGGTTTCCATCGCTCGGCCCAAGGTTTATCTTCAGTGTACTGCAAGTTAGGCATACGCATGCCAATAGTCAGAAAATGCTCAAAAATCCATAAACGATTTACTCAATTTTCTAAATAGAATACAATTGAATTCACAAGAGCCAACAATAGTAAACTATAAAATAGGAATGTTGGTACCTGAAGAAAGGTCATGTAACCAACTATCTGTTTGCAGTGATGACGGGTGCCGGCACACAATTGTCCATATAAGTATGAAAGCACAGCTGCACCCCATGCATAGGTACTACACTGATTAAGGTCATGGAAGAGATCCAAGTACACAATGTCTATATAGGTCACACTCTTATCCGCAAATAATGTAGTCCCAACCAAATGCAGCATGTATGCTCTTCCTGCATAGTCTAGGTGGTCATCATCATCAATATTAGCTCGGTACACATCCCACAACCATATGAAACGAACATGGCAACCCTAGTGGCTTGCATCTCCTTATTTGCCTCCTCCTTTGTCACGCCTAGGAGCTCAACCAGTAAATCCCTCGCAATATCGCTCTCACCGGAGGTAATGACGGGTGTGGAAGGGAAAATGCCAGTGATCGGTAGATGCAGTATGGAAGACACATCATCCAACGTAATTGTCATCTCCCCGAATGGCAAGTGGAAACTGCAGGACTCTTTCTTCCATTGCTCGGTAAATGTGGACAACATATCCCTTTCCACCGTGGCGTAACTACAGTGCTGCAATGATGACAGCCCATAGTTGTCCACCAAGTTCTTTATATAGTCGTTCTCGATAACAATTTCACTAGCTTTCCGACCGTTGTTGATAAGCTTCAGCAAACCACAGTCCCTGCAAGCAGTAAAAGCAAACACTATTAATTATAAGAACTTAGTGTGGCTAAAAAACCAAAAACAACACCCAATTTTTTTGTAAGGCTTATTACCTCTCCGCTCTATAGTCTGACAACGACATGCTCCCGAAATGACTTCCAAACGAACAAATCCACAGGTCCTCCCGGAAACAATTCCTCCTGCTGTGCAGGGACCTCCTCTATAGGTACAAGGACCTGTTCTGCAGGTTGAGGGACCTCCTCTAGAGGTACAGGGATCTCCTTTGCAGGTTGAGGGGGCTCAACCTGCGAATGAGGTTCCTCAACCTCAGCTGCACTATTTGCCGCGCGTTCCCGACGTGCTGAAGCTGTGGGTCGTTGGTGTACCCATCTTATTTTAGCCATACCTACAAAGTAAATAAATAAAAGTCATAAACTAAAACAGAAAATATATTATAAATATAAAGTTTAATTATTGAAACAGGTAAACTTATGTACCCATTCTCCTTCAAAATACTTGGATTATGAAAAAAAGCTTCCCAGTAACGTACCAGAAGTTAAAATCCGATACCAAAATTGTTTAATATATCGGATCTACATTTCTGGTTTGTCAAATAATCAATACCGGAACTCGAAAACCGATCTTGAAACCGTAACCCAAATATTGCATACCGGATTTCCAAATCCGGTTCCTAAAAAAATTGTCAGATATAGCATACCGGGTCTCTAAGTCCGGTATATAAACGCACCACATATCTCTCACCGGATTTCTAGTTCCGGTTTGTTAATCTTTAACCAAATATACATACCGGCTTTCGAGTTTCGGTATGTAAAAACAAACAATATAAATCCGGATCTAGAAATCCGGTTCAAAACTGCAAAACTCAAACATGCATCCATGGATGCCCAATCAAAAAACTACTTGAAAGGAAGTTCATCGAAATACATTAAATCAAAACAAGGAATTACATTATTTTGAGACATGGAACCATGAAGTTCTGGAAAGAAGCAAGTTTTCAAAAAACAATATCTATTGCGGAAGGCTTGGTTGTAGTCGAATGCCTTGCTGGAGAGGAAGGCTCAGCCGCGGAGACGAAACAGAAAGGAACAGTGAAGCTGCGTTTGCTGAAGAAGAAAGGAACCAAAATGGGACGACAGATGGGAGAAGAAAGGAAGAAGAAGAATGGGAGAAGAAATGAGAAAAGGAACCAGATGTAATTTGGTTAGGGTAGAAGACAGGTGGGGGTGTTTTGGGGATTTAAAAATGGTTTTTAAATTTTTGTGGTTTATGCGAGTTATTTGTGGTGTAAAAAGAAGCACCCCTAGAGTTTTTCTTTTGACGGTCTATGAACCAACATTTGGCTGAACCTACACTGTATTATTTTTTTATATATAAGCTACGATTTTTCTTAGATGTTTTTTTAATTAGATTACACTATTAAAAAATTAAAAAAATAATAAGAACAAAAAAATATGTATTAATAGTATGTTATTTTATTTTATAAAATTTAAAAATACATATTTAATTAAAATCGGTTTGACCACGCTTGATTCAAGGTTGGACCATCAAACCGTAAACAAGTATCTTCACCGGTTCAATGATCGGTCCGAATTTTAAAACACTACTTGAAAGGCAACTGATATGGTTAAGTGATGTAGACAAAGCTAAAGGATATGTCATTGATTTAATTTTTGAATTTAATGGCCGTATTAACAATGGATTATATCCATCTATGATGGACGCGTCGCTAATTTCGTTGTTAAATTTGTTTAAAAGTTTACGACGAAAATAGTGACGGATTCTTCAGCAATGAAATATATATGTCGATAATTTCGTCCCTAAATTCAAATAATGAAATTAACGACAAATTCAGCGACATCCTTTGTTTGTCGTTAATTTCATTGTTAAATTCAAATCAAATAGTTAGCGACAGATTTAGCGACAAATTATTTAACGACGAAATTTCTCCACTGCAAAATTCGTCGCTATTCAAAGGAAAAATTTTGCAACGGATTTTACGAAAGATTTTCAACGACATACATATTTGGTCGTTGATTTCATCACTAAATAATAGACAATCAAGTTCCATAAATTAAAAGCAATTCATCGCTAAATCTATCGTTGTTTGTGACAGATGTGTTTCCGTCGCTAATTTCAACATTTTTAGTAGTGTTCATTAATCTCTTAACGACCAATTGTGAAAAGTGATAAATTTATATTATGCTAGATGGTGATCAATCTAAATGGTTGGCAAGAAGTTACTAAATTGTTGCCTACTACGTAGAGAACGGCTGCATAATGTCATGTCATCATAGTATTAAAAAGTAAACCATTACAAAAAATAACAAATTGCTAGTACACTAAATCAAGAAGATAGTTGCTATATATTATTTAGTAATGTTGCAGATTGTGCAAAAAACTGGTGATAGAAGTATGCCGGTCCAAGGGTGAAATTATTAAAGCCCTAGTTTTAGGCTCATAAAAAAAAAATTTACTCTTAATTTTACAAAAAATAATCACAAATGCTAACAAAAAGGCTCACTTTTTTTGAACATGCAAAAATATGTATTTATATATTTATCTAATCTAATCTAAACTATGTACAAATCAAGGTTACTGATGTAGTGACATTGTACACGTGTCATTCATTTAGAGGGGTTTTGAAAAATCCCAAAAGACAAAAAACGGTCCCTTTTTTAGCATGTTTGAGTACAATTTGTTATTAAAAAAATGATTATCTCTCAAGATTACTCGATGCATTTGTTTTAAAGTGAGGATGGTTCTTTTGTAAATTATGCAAACAATGAGCCCCTTTTCATTTACTTTTTTCTCCTCTCCAATACTACTTTTCTCGGTTCCTCAATAAGACCCATATTACTCTGCACCAATATACACTTCTCTCCAAAACTACCCAATTCAGGCAAATAAAAAGTTGACCCACATTTATCAGATCCTTTGGAATGGGTGGATCGTGAGATGCTTTTCTGGCGGCCATTTCCATCTTATTTCAAATTTCAAATTCGAAATTTGTAGTACAGCAATAGTCTTTTCAAATTTCCATCTTTTCTCCTTCTCTCATCCCTTTCTTCTTCTCATTCTTTTTTCCTTCTCTCTACTCCAACAATGGTTGGTACACACACGCAAACCCTCATTTTTTACTCTGATTGATTTTTGTTTTAATCTTTTTTTTCTGGTTTGTTATTTTTTATTTGAAGAAGAAGAAGAGGAGGAGGAGGAGGATGGGAAATAGAAGAAGAAGCGGAGAGGAGGGAGGTCCTGCTACCGGAACCACATCGCATATTTTTTGGGCTTAGCTACAGGTACCGTATTCTATCATCCTTTTTATTTTTTATATCATTCAAGTTTCAGAAAATCAACTTCATTTGTTACAAATTTTTCTGTTTTTTACACTTGGGTCATTTTACTCGGTTACTATCGCTGTATTCTATTCCTCTATTTTTTTTAGCAAACAGGGTTTTGGAGAAGACGATGGTTTGCTTCTGCATAGTGATGTTGATGAGCAGCTTTTGATTTAAATTCCTTTCACACAAGTCGTTGAACTCTATTCCACAATTATCTCTCTCTCTCTCTCTCTCTCTCTCTCTCTCCAAGTTTGCATTTCATTGATTATGAATGTTGGTTAGGATAGAGACTCAAGCTTCCGACTGGAATGCCATGCTAATATTAGTCTAAGTTGATGTATATGGGAATATGGATTTACTTTATGGTCTATGCTCATATTTCTAATTTTTACATTTTAGTCTACTGTGTTAAAAGAAAGGGAAGAAAATGACAGTTATATTTTTGTACCAAAATTCATGTTTGACATTTTCTGACGGCAGTAAGGGTTTTCTACCAATTCTGTTTGACATTTTCTGATTTTTTACTTCGTGGAGGCTCCTCCATCATAGTTTAATGTGGGATATGGATCACTCAGGAGGAGGCTTAGAAGAAACCTAAAGGGTTAATTCATTTGACGTTGAAGCCATGGAGATATCTAAAACTCAGGACCACCACTCCAATGTAAATTTTTGTTTGTGTTATCATCATTTTGTTTCACACAATGATTGTCTATTGTTATGTGTTTTGTTGTTTAGTTTGTTGTGTGAATGGTTTCACTGCAAAATCAATATATTTGATTGAGGGACCAATTGAATGTCAGATTTCTTCTTTGGAATAAGTGAGTGCTTCTTTAAATGGAAGGTTGAATTGCACTTTTGGTCCCCTTTTTTTCATGTTACAAATTTGGTCCTTCTATTCAATGTCGATCAATTTTTTCAATGATCAACATAGAAAAACAATTTCTCTAAGCACACAAATGTAGCATGCTACTCTAAATATGTTACACATGGTATTCTTTTTTAGAAAAAAAAGGTTAACTTGCACACAATTTTTTTTTTTTTTGGGTTTTGATTATAATCAATGTTTCCTATAATCCATCTATAATGTATCACAATTTATATATCAATATTTCTATATATGTATATGTATTATTATTATTATTTTAATTTTCTTTAATAAATTCCTCATGCCCGTGTGTTGCAAACTTGCACGGGTCAGAATACTAGTAAGAGTACAAGGGGTACTCTGAACCCGTTTACAAAGAAGGATAGAACCACAAAGTAAATAAAACATGTGCTCAATTTACACTCGTTCAATGTACATTTTAGGATCTATACAGCAATCACTAAAAGAGCACGGTCCCTTATGCAACTTTGCTGAAAACCACCTCCATGAGCATGTCTTAATCCTGTCCAAAATGAAGATCAAATCCGGAATCCTTTCTTCAAAAATAATTCCATTCCGCAATTCCCAAATATTCCAGACAATCACATGCCAAATCATAACCCAATTGCATTTTCTAGACCTCCTATGTATACAATCAGCAAACCACAAAAGAAGATCAAATGAAGATTGCCAAATCGTAACCCAATTGCATTTTCTAAACCTCCTATGTATACAATCAGCAAACCACAAAAGAAAAGAAAAAGGATGGTCATGCGATGTTGGATATACACCCAGCCAAACAGAGATTGCAAACCATAGTGACACAACAAAAAGGCATTGAACAAAATGATGAGTCCCACATTCCAAAACAGAGCCACACAATACACAATTTAAATCGCTGTTTTTATCCATAACCTTCTGTTGTGAAGCTGCGATGATATTACAGCAGATATGGTGATATTCGGGAGCACACAACAAGAAAGCTAAAGAAAAAGGAGCTAAAGAAAGAGCAAAACAACAAGAAGATTATCGTGGTTCAGGGCAATTTGAGACCCCTACATCCACACTGTAGCCGATTCTTATTCCATTCAGTGATCACAACCCGCACAAAGATACAAAGAAAGAAGACTTCTAGGGAAGTTTACAATAGCCTTTCCTCACTTGCACTCAGAGTTTGTTTTGATCACAATGAATCTAAAGAATAATGTCCTACAAGAATTACATCAGCTGAGACTTATATACACCTATGCATATTCAACCACCTGAATATGGTTGTGGAGATTAACAACCTCTAACTAACTATTTGAAAAATAACCAACTCTAGTTACAAATATAGGTATCACACGGCTAATAGGTTTACAACAGATTTTACATTACAAGGCTAGAGAGCTTAGCTAACTAACTATTGTTGATCCATCTTCATAACAATCTCCACCTTGGATCTTCAATATTAGGACCAAAGAAGCTCTCCTTCCTCTGATCTCTTCTGAGAGACTTCAAGTGTCACAAGTTCCAATGCTCACTAAGTTTAAACATTGAGTAAACTTTGAACATGGAACTACTTTTGTCAGCATGTCTGCAGGATTGTTTGCTCCAGCCACTTTCCTCACTTCAACTTCACCTTGTGCTATGATGTCTCGGATGTAATGCATCCTAATGTCAATATGCTTTGTCCTCTCATGAAAAACTTGGTTTTTAGAGAGACAAATTGCACTTTGACTATCACACCATACTTCAACAAGACCAGTCTTTCCTTCGAGCTCATGAACAAGACCTTTAAGCCATATGGCTTCCTTTATAGCTTCAGTGAGAGCTATATACTCTGCCTCAGTGGTAGATAGGGCCACAACTGGTTGCAAATTAGCCTTCCAACTTATGACACTTCCATACAAAGTGAATAAGTATCCTGTTAAGGACCTTCTTTTGTCAATGTCACCTGCATAATCAGCATCAACATAGCCTGACAGACCATTGATTCTTTCTGTCTTTCATCCATAGACCAGACCAACAGACTTTGAACCCTTTAGATATCTAAAGATCCACTTTACTGCACTCCAGTGTTGTTTTCCAGGATTTGCCATGAATCTACTTACAATGCTAGCTGAGTATGCTAAATCTGGTCTTGTACAGACCATAGCATACATAAGTGAACCTGTAGCATTCGAGTAGGGGATTCTACTCATATCTTTGATCTCATCTTCTGTTTTTGGAGAATGAGTGATTGACAGTTTAAAATGTCCAACAATAGGTGTTGATACAGGTTTTGAATCAAGCATATTGAACCTTCTTAGTAGTTTCTGCACATAGCTTGACTAAGATAGATATAACAGACCTTCATTTCTTTTCCTGATAATATCCATTCCCAGTATTCTCCTTGCAGCCCCTAAATCCTTCATTTCAAACTCAGATTGCAACAGATTCTTCAACTCTTTGATGGCTTTCATATCTGCACTTGCAATCAACATGTCATCTACATAGAGCAATAAGTAGATAAAACAATCAGGCTTCAACCTTCTGAAGTAGACACAACTGTCATAGGAACTTCTGCTGAAACCATTTGACACTACAAAAGAGTCAAATCTTTTGTACCACTGCCTTGGGGATTTGTTTGATCCATACAGAGATTTCTTCAGCAAACATACCATCTCCTCTTTCCCTTTTACCTCATATCCTTCAGGTTGACTCATATAGATTGTTTCTTCTAGATTCCCATGTAAAAAGGCTGTTTTTACATCCATTTGCTCCAATTCAAGGTTGTGAACTGCAACTAGTGCCAAGATGATTCTAATGCTTGTATGCTTCACAACTGGAGAAAAAATCTCATTATAGTCAATTCCTTCTCTTTGTGTGAAACCCCTAGCCACAAGCCTTGCTTTGTATCTGTAGCTATCCATTCCTGTTTCTTCTGGTTTCCTTTTGAAGATCCATTTACACCCTACAACTTTCTGCTTTGCTGGCTTTTCAACAAGTTTCCAAGTATCATTCTTCATTAAAGAGTCAAACTTATCTTGTATTGCTGATCTCCACTGATCACTGTCGGTTCTGGAAATTGCATCTTTGTAAGAAATTGGTTTTGAGCCTTAATCATCAATTTCTGTACTCAAAGCATAAGCTATGAGATCAGCATAACCAAATCTTACAGGAGCTTTAATCTGCCTCCTTTGTCTGTCTCTGACCAGGTTATATGAAGTACCAGCAGGTTCAGGAATTGGTGAAATCATAGGTT
The DNA here is from genome assembly GCA_030762895.1 of Sophora flavescens. NCBI lineage: Eukaryota > Viridiplantae > Streptophyta > Magnoliopsida > Fabales > Fabaceae > Sophora > Sophora flavescens. The sequence continues at coordinate 187,692,900 of CM061064.1, forward strand.
CATCATGAGATGCTTCATTTCTGTCCTCTACTGGACCTGATGTTTCTGCAAGCTTCTCCACCTCCAACCTAATTCCTTGATCGGTATCGTATGCTGTGCGCTCAACAACACCATTTTGAACTGAATCAGACTTCTGTTGATCATCTGCTATCATGTCTTCTTCTCTAAACTAGACATCCCTGCTGATAATTGATTTGGGACCTGCAGGATCCAATAACCACACTTTATATCCCTTCACTCCTTCCGGATAACCTAAGAAGATTCCCTTCTTAGCTCTAGGTTCAAGTTTGCCTTCATTAGAATGAACATGTGCAGTGCATCCAAAAATTCTTAAGTTTTCATAGCTTGGAGCTTTTCCTGTCCATCTTTCCTTTGGTGTTTTGAATTCAATTGCACTTAAAGGGCATCTGTTTATTAGATAACATGCTGTATTCACAGCCTCTCCCCAAAAACTCTTTGCCAATTTTGCATTGGACAACATACATCTCACCCTCTCCAAAATGGTCCTGTTCATCCTTTCAGCAAGGCCATTTTGCTGAGGGGTCAATCTGACAGTTTTGTGCCTTCTTATTCCATTGTCTTTGCAAAATTCATTGAATTCCTCACTTAAGTATTCAAGGCCATTATCAGTTCTGAGCAGGTTCACATGCCTACCAGTTTGTTTCTCAACAAGCAATTTCCATTGTTTGAAACACTTAAAAGCCTGATTTTTATGTTTCAACAGATAAGTCCAAACTTTCCTAGACCAATCATCAATGAAAGTTATGAAATATTTTGCTCCTCCTAATGAAGGTACCTTGGCTGGCCCCCAAACATCAGAATGTACATAATCTAGGATACCCTGAGTTGTGTGAGTTGCATTATGGAAACTAACTCTTTTTTGTTTTCCATATACACAATGTTCACAAAAACTTAGCTTTTGATAATTCCCATTACCGATCAATCCTTGTTTATGTAGTTCTTCTAGCCCTTTCTCACTCACATGACCTAATCTATAATGGCAAAGCTTGGAAGCATTTGGTTCAGAGATAGAAACTAGGCCAGCTGAGTTCAAGATAGTGTTACCTTGCAGTTTGTAAAGGCCATTCTGCCTTGTACCCTTCATTACTTGTAATGAACCTTTGAATACCTTTAAAGTTCCACCTTCTCCTTTGAATGAACATCCAGATTGATCTAGCATTCCCAAAGAGAGCAGGTTCCTTTTAAGCTCAGGAACATGCCTCACATCAGGGAGCAGCTTTACAGATCCATCTTGCATCTTCAATTTAACAGTTCCAATGCCAATGACATTACATGCCATATTGTTTCCCATGAGAACCTTCCTTCCATCTATATCCTTATAGGAGCTGAACCACTCCAGATTGGGTGCCATATGGAATGAGCAACCCGAATCTAGAATCCATTCCTCACTGTGCTTTTCAGTTGAGATGGAGAGCATTTCAGCACTTTCATATCCATCAGCCACCACCACTGCTATATCAGATTCATCATTGTATTTACCATTGTTCTTCTTCTTCCTTTCAGGTCATTCTTTTCTGAAATGACCCTCTTTCTTGCAGTAGTAGCAGGCCTTCTTGTTCCTGGATTTGGACCTCCGCTTGTTCTTGCTCTTTGAATCCCTCTTTTCTGATCTTCCTCTAGCCATCAATGCCTCGGGATCTCCACCTTCACCTTTATTCTCAGTTATCTTTTTCTTTAATTCTCGAGAATTCAGGTAACCTCCTCCAAGGTGAGTGTATCTCTCCCAAAAAGCATAGTGTCCACCAAATTTTCAAAGGATGATGGAAGAGAACATAGTAGCATTACTGCTTGATCTTCCTCGTCTATCCTCACATCTACACTTTTCAAATCAAGAACCGCCTTTGTGAACAAAGAAACATGTTCTTTGATAGAAGAACCTTCTTCCATCTTCAGCTGATGTAGTCTTTTCTTCAGGTACAACTTGTTAGTTAGGGATTTAGTCATATACAGGCTCTCAAGTTTCAGCCAAATCCCTGCTGCAGATTTCTCCTCAGCTACCTCTCGAAGAACCTCATCACCAAGAGAAAGAATGATTGTGCTATGAGCTTTACTGAGCAAATCTTTCTTCTCTTTGTCTGACAGTGTAGATGGAAGCTTAGAGGCTCCTTGTAGTGCATCATCGAGCCCTTGATGAACAAGAAGAGCTTGCATCTTGATCCTCCACAGGCTGAAATCATTTTCCCCTGTGAACTTCTCCACATCAAACCTTGTCCCCATCGCAGAATCCCTCCAAGAACCTGGCTCTTGATGTCAATTGTTGTGAAGCTGTGATGATATTACAGTAGATATGGTGATATTCAGGCGCACACAGCAAGAAAGCTAAAGAAAAAGGAGCTATAGAAAGAGCAAAACAACAAGAAGATTATCGTGGTTCAGGGCAATTTGAGACCCCTACATCCACACTGTAGCCAATTCTTATTCCATTCAGTGATCACAACTGCACAACATACAGCAGCAAGACTTCTATGGAAGTTTACAATAGAGTCTCCTCACTTGCACTCAGAGTTTGTTTTGATCACAATGAATCTAAAGAATAATGTCCTACAAGAATTACATCAGCTGAGACTTATATACACCTATGCATATTCAACCACCTGAATATGGTTGTGGAGATTAACAACCTCTAACTAACTATTTGAAAAATAACCAACTCTAGTTACAAATATAGGTATCACAAAGCTAATAGGTTTACAACAGATTTCTGTTACAAGGCTAGAGCTTAGCTAACTAACTATTGTTGATCCATCTTCATAACACCTTCCTATGTAACAAATTCTTTTTAGTCGACAATCTATCTAACAATAATTGCCACGAGAAGGCTTTTACCTTTAACGGGGCAGTGCTACTCCATAAATATTTGAAAGCTTGTACTTCATGGTCCGGCCGTGACACTATATCAGTAGCCCGCTCAACCAAGAACAAGTATGCAAACTTCACACTATAGTACCCTGTTCGAGCAAAAGAACAGCTCCATGTATCATCTTGTTTAATGAAACTGAATCCATCACCGTGATGAAATTTAGTATAGGGTTCTATTCCCAAACAAAGCAGTTTTACCTTCAAATAGACTCTCTCACTTAAAATTAAAAGGTCTCACTCAAAATTTACTTAGGCCTCACTTGCTCTTGGGTCGGTCCTGATCCTAGCCCTGGATGGAAGATTCATCATATATTATTTCAAAAAGTATTCGATATGTCCAAACCAATCACTGCGAGACGGCGAAACTGGTAATATATGGAAAGAAAACTATTATTATTGCTAAGAATTTCAACAACGTTTTCCAATTGTTTTGATTACGATTTTCTAGCCTTGGTGTCAAAAAACGACATGTAATATCAATATATGTATACAATAAAACAAATTTGGATGAAACTTTTATGTAAATAAATCTTTAATATATGTAAAATTAGATTCATAAAATATATTTTTAATATAATTAACACAATTTTACATATATCCAAAAATGATTTTAAATGAACATTTTTCCATTCTAAGAATTTATCCACCGGGTACTCCCCATAAGATAGTGTATATTTTTTACTGTCAAAGCTAGTCACTAATGGCAATTCATACATAAAATATATAAAAAATTACACACAAAAATGTTCTTCGAGGTTTGCTTTAATGTTTAAGGTAAGTAGTTTTAAGTTGTAATTAATAATGATTTTTATTTTATTATAAATAGATAAAAATAGTTATAGAACTTGTAACCCAAATATTTTTATAAAGGATAAAACCAACTTGTTATTATAAGACAAAGCAGTGAAGAAAATATATGGAAGTCAAAAGCTAATATTTATGAAGTGAACAATGAATAACCATGATTGTTCAAAAAAAGAAGAAAAAAAAAGGAATAACCATGAGACGAAGTATAGTGTGACATGGGTGATGGTTCCTTCAATCCACATTGTCTTACTGCAAAGTCACGTGCATGGATCATGGTGAGTAAAAATATCATATAAAGACAAGAGCATATGGGATGAAGATCCTCCATCTCACTTTCCTGTCACATTCTTTGTTTCACACCAATTATGATTTATCACTTAATAAAATGAGATCATAACTCGTGAACACTGATGTACATTCTTAGCTTTTGATTGACAGAGGATATCGAGACACCGTTTTTTGATACAAGAGATTTTTATCCGAACAGGTAATGTTGGCCTATCCAATTAACATCATAGTGTCACACTCACAATGTTTTTGGGATATTTTTTTGCATTACCAAGTCCAAATCAAAACACGATAAGCCCCACTTTGGCTGTGTTTCATCCCTCTTTTCTGTGGGGACTTGTACGCGTACAGCCCAACTTGAAAGAGAATGCATGCAGATTGGATTTTTTTTATATATTTTTCTCTACATGACTCTACATAAATAAAAAAAATTAGTGTAGATTGAATTTTTTTTTTGGTTACAAAGAGAAGAACCAGGAAAAGAAAAGCAGAAAACAGAAACTAGTGCCTAGTGTAGATTGGATGTTTATTTATCTTATTTGATATCAATGACACATGAAACTCACCCATGATCAAAGTTTCTCTTTACACACACACTTAAGGAGAGGAAGATAACTATTTCATTCACTCAATTCTTGATTGACTACATTATGGCAACATACAAGGTCATGACTATTGTATGTTGCCATAATGTAGTCAATCAAGAAAATATCACCCTTTTGCCTTTTATAGTAGTCAAGCTTTTATAATGTAGTCAAGCTTTTATAATGGGTTGAATCCACCCTTTTGCCTTCATTTTGTCTAGTAAGCTTCAATTTTTCCTCAACTGGTGTTGAAACCGGTTTTGAATTCTCCATATGAAATTTCTTTAAAATATCACCTGCATATTTCTTATGAGAAATAAAGATTCCACCATTATGCTGAATGACCTCAATGCCAAGAAAATAGGACATTAGGCCTAAATCTATCATTTCAAAACGGCTTATCATAGCCTCCCTAAATTCTGCAATCGTCTTTGGATTATTACCAGTAAAGATCAAATCATCAACATAAAGGCACACAATGAGAATATCTCCAGGATCAACAAATTTAATATATAAAGTGTGCTTAAATTGGCATCTTTCAAAACCATGTTGTATGAAATAGGAATCAATCTTCATGTACCATGCTCTTGATGCTTGCTTCAACCCATACAACGCCTTCTTCAATCTGTAAACTTTGTCTTCTTTTCCTCTTACTACATATCCTATAGGCTATTCAACATATTATTCTTCTTTCAGAGTTCCATTCAGAAAAACATATTTAACATCCATTTGATAATTTTTCCAATTATTTTGGGCCGATAGAGAGATAATCATACGAATTGTATGTAACCTTGTAACAGGAGCAAATACTCAAAATAATCAATACCTGGCTTTTTTTTATATCCTTTCGCCACCAATCTTGCTTTAAATCGATAAATTTCACCATTGGGCTTGTACTTCGTCTTGTACAACTACTTCACTCCTATAGGTTTCTTATCTGCTGGTAAATCTGTTAACTCCCATGTTTTATTCTTCTCTATGGCATGAATTTCATCATCCATCGCTTTTCTCCAGTTCTCATTGTTTGAGGCTTCTTCAAAACACTAGTGGAAAATATACATTAGACGGTAAAGGTTTATGTCAGTTAACCAAAAGCTAGACGTTAAAAAGGGGGCGGTGGCAGTTTTGTAAATATCAGACTTCATTAATTCAATTTTAACGTCAGTTGTTGTAAGGACTGACGTTAAAAGTGAAGTGACTCACTTTTAACGTCAGTTCAATAAACAACTGACGTTAGCAGTGAACATTTTAACGTCAGTTCTTTATCGAACTGACGTTAAAAGTGAGTCACTTCACTTTTAACGTCAATCCTTACATCAACAGACGTTAAATGTTATTTTAATAATTTTTTTATCTAGTATACGTACCCTTCCGCATTGCCTTCCTCAAAGTTTCAGTTTCACAATTGCTTTGATGTTTTGTGTTTCTGTTTTGAAAACTAAAATATATGTGCGAAGTATAAGTTGAATCAATAACCCAAACCGGATCTCATTCATGAAGTGTAATACAGACTAATACAGAAGATTGAAAGGGTTTAAAATCCTATAAAAAGTTACATTGAAAGGGTTTAAAATCCTAAACATTTGTTGAGGCTTCGTTCCCTTCACGGGTGAGCAAAAGAGGAGAGTCGAGCGACTGAGTTTTCCAGAATTCAATGAGGAGGTTGTGTGACAAAGCATAAGGCCACTTTTGGAACCCCTTATCACACCCGAAACATTAAAGCTACAACCCATCAAAGAGTTTTATGAAATATGCCAAAGGGAAAACTATACTCCGAAGGGTGCACTCGATCTGTTTTAGCAATGGTCTTGGAACAGTCACTTGCATCCTTTAAGACCTCAGAAAACTGGGGGGGCATGAGAGAGCTCAAGAGAGGCAAAAACAGGTGCACTAGATCTGTTTCAAGCAAAGACAGTGGTTCTAGAGACTTCCATGACGGTCACTTGCTGCCAAAGCTGAGGTTTTGGAACTGTGACGCCCGAGCACCTGATTTGCCCTCCAGCAGCTGATTCTCCGGAAGGATGATAAGGTGAGAAACTCACATTACGTTATTTACACATGCTTATCCCCCATGTTACGTGATTTACACAACCTCAAGTTGTTTGACCATTAAGACAAAGATCTTTGAGTCTAGGAATAGGAAGAAAGAGTGATGAAGTTAATCTCCATGGCAGAGCCATATTGTGAAGCCGAAAATTAAAAGGATGGAAGGAAGCTATTTATAGGAGCAGGGGATGAAGTTACTAAGCTATTATGATTTTCTTGAAAACTTATCTATAAACTTAATGCTCATTAAGAGGATTAAGTTACAAGGTGCATGGGTAAGTAGCATAGTAGTCAAAGGAATGAATGTTTTTGCAGATATCTATACACTTTTAACATCAGTTGTTTAAAAAAACTGACGTTAAAAGTGTTTTTAAAAAAAATATTTATTGTTAACGTCAGTTTTTTATACAACTGACGTTAAAAGTGTGATTTTTACTTCAGTTAAATAAATAGCTGACGTAAATAATCCTATATATTATAAACGTGCAGAATGAATATTGGAAATAATGTAATTAATATACGGGAACTTGGCAGTCATAAATTAAGTTGACGTTAAAAATGAGGTGGTGGCAGTTTGTAAATATTAAATCACTATTTGCGTCAGTTCTATAAATAACTGACGTAAATAATTATGAAACTCGTTTCATTGGTTGTCATGTCCCTGTTGTCCCTCTTAACGCAAATTACTCTATATATTGCAATTTATTTCTAAACCTTTTTTTAAACAAGTTTATTTTTAATTTTTATTAATTAGCTTGAATTAGTAAACAAATTCTTGTGCAAATTAAAATAAATAAACACTTAACATAAAACAATTTATATGTATAATCAAATCGTATCTCATTGAAGCGATTCATAAGTTAAAATTACATGATTAAAAGATAAAAAATTTCTGCAGCATAGCCCTAAAATATAAAAAAGTTTCTGCTTCAACATCATTTTCTTCTCAGTCCTGTCATCAGAAACTCCAATGGATGCATCACCTCCCTCACTTGAATTCCATGATGCAAAGTAAATCCTGAGTCACTAGCAGCGAAAGCAAAGTGAAATGGATCTTTGTATCTTTCTTCTTCACTGGAACTCCTTGATGCATCGTCTTGAATCTACAGTCACTTGCTTCCAAAGCAAAGTGAAAGGGATGACGGGGATGAAATAAAGTGAGAGAATCACATTACGTGATTCACCCAACCTTGCCATCCATGTTATGTGATTCACACAACCTCAGAAGTTGTTTGGCCATTAAGACAAAGATATTTGAGTCTAGGCATAGGAAGAAAGAGTGATGAAGTTAATCTCCATGGCAGAACCATATTGTGAAGCAGATAAAATTAAAAGGATGGAAGGAAGCTATTTATAGGAGCAGGGGATGAAGTTACTAAGCTATTCTGATTTTCTTGAAAACTTATCTAAAAACTTAATGCTCATTAAGAGGATTAGGTTACAAGGTGAATGGGTAAGTAGCACAGTAGTCAAAGGAATGAATGTTTTTGTAGAAACTAATAAACTTTTAACGTCCGTTGTGTAATACAACTGACGTTAGAAGTGTGAGTGTTTTTAACGTCAGTTTCTTAAGACAACTGACGTTAAATATATGACCTTTAACGTCGGTTTTTACTAACAACTGACGTAAAATGTTGTTTTATTTTGATTATAACGTTTACACCCGCGCGCCTTCTGCACTTCTATGTACGTCTCTTTTCTCTTTTCATCACGCTCAACCCTCACTCTCACTCTCACTCTGCCATAATCGCGAGCTCATCTCCACCGCAACCACCGCGAGGGCTTCTTCGCCACCATCGTGAGGTACACTCTTAACCCCTAACCCCTAACTCTGTCTTTCCCGCTCATTCTTTGCAATAACTTGACATCTCTCTTTCCCCTTCCCGCGCACTAACTCTCCTTGTCCCTCTGCTCTCAGTAACCACATCGAACGTTGGTCACCACTCGAGCTTCCCCGTCACCACCACGCGAGCGCCTATTTCTGGTGAGTCTTTAGGGCACATTTTTTTATTTTTGGTTTTGAGTGTATGTTGAAACTGTAGTCTCAGTAGTTGAAACTTGAAACTGTGAGTTTGAGTTGTTTGGAATGTCTCTAATTTTGGTTTTGAGTGTATGTTGAAACTGTAGTCTCAGTAGTTGAAACTTGAAACCGTGAGTTTGAGTTGTTTGGAATGTCTCTATTTTTGGTTTTGAGTGCATGTTGCTCTGCTGGTTGATCTGTCACGGCCGTGATGCTCATCACGGCTAGGCCGTGATCAGTTCTGCATGTGAGGGTCTGGTTCAGTTGGCACGTTACGGCCATGATGGACATCACTGCCAGGCCGTGACCAGTGCTTGGCAATCTTCAAAAACTATAGTTTTCAATCTCCCGTATTGTCCTTATATTGGATAGATGTTTTGTATATCTACAGGACCTATCTAGTTATTTTTATTTATACTTCTGTATTTATTTTGAGTTATAACCTATGTTAATACATATATATTGTTTCTGAACAGGCATACATATGGATCAGTCGGATAGCCCACATGCACGGGAGGACACTGTGGGGGTTTCGCAGGACCCGATCACGCCTACACATGATTCTAGTGTAAGTTTACATGTTATATACTATCTTTAGTCCTTCTTTTTAATGTAAGTTTATAATGTTACAACCCTCTATTTTATCATTTTTTTTTGTCCATACAGACATCACAGGCTCATAGGAAACGGGGTAGAGGAGCCACCTCGTTGAAGAAACTAGAGAAGGACAGGCAAAGCGGACAGAAGCTTGAGGTGTCCTTCGATGCTAATCTAAATGCCCAGGGACCCCATGCTAAAGAATTTAATAAGTGGGTGTTTCTACAGGCGAAGCAGCACGTAAGCATCAACTACAACCACTGGAATGACGTTCCACATAACGTTAAGGATCAGATTTGGGAGGCTATCGCGGTATTTTACCTTTACATTCGTTTGATTTACATTATTAGATAATTATCCGAGTTATAATCCATCCAGTTGTTATGTATTTAATGTGTAGGTAGCTTGGACTGTGCCAAATGACGAGGATCACCGTCATAAATGTATGAAAATGGCATCAAAGCGTTGGAATGGGTTCAAGCACGATCTTACCAGGTACTATGTATCTGGGAAGAAGCGGCTTGATAAAATGTTCTCGGATTATCCCTGGATTGATCAGGATACTTGGGATATGTTTGCCAGCAGTCGACAGGACGGAGAATTTCAGGTTGGTTGATTAAGTTAATTTTGTATGCTTATTATAGATCATTTAACTGTATTTAATTATGTGTTTTTGTTTGAATAGGCTAAGGCAAATAAGGGTCGACAGAATAAGGCGAAGAACGTCCACCGCCACACCATGTCTCAGGGTGGGTACCAGACTCGGATCGAGCAGATGATGGCGGATAGGCTGAGGGCGAAGCAGGAAGAGCACTCTGCATGGATTGAAAGAGGAGAGGTGCCTGAGGGCACACCATTAAGTCCTCCGTCGGACATCGACCGCGAGGATGTCTGGTTAGCCGGCCGCATGACAAAGATGGGATCTTTTAAAGTTGACGCCACTCGCGAAGTGGCAGATAAGATTGTAAGTAAATAATTAAATTGATTTCAATTGATATTTGTATAGATATTTGCAACACTTTTCACTTGCACGTTTTTTCATTTTTTTCATTGTAGATGGATCTTAAAGCACAATCCTCCCAGGGCTCATTCGTCCCCTTCGGGCGGCGGGACATCTTGATGATCTGCTCTAGACAAGAAAGACCATCCTGGTCGGGTTCTCGGTGTTCTTGGGAACGTGACCATCAAAGAATATTATGGCAAGTCTCCTTCACCTAGGGGGGGTGGTCGATGAAGCATCAATTTTGGTGACATTACTCAAAGACCCCCATGTCCAACCCAGCTATTACAACACATCTGATGCAAAGCTTAATATCCAACCCGGAATTCAAGCAGGCGCTTGCCATAGAGCTTTCCTCCGTCGGTACATTCCAGGACACCGCAGGGCATGCCAACCCTTCACATGTGAGCACAAAAGAGAGTTTTAGTAGGGCACATGTGGAGGACGATGAGTTGGCAGCTAGGGAGCGGGAGTTCGAAGTCCAACGCCATGAGCATGAGTTGGAAATGAAAAGGCGTGAGCTTGAGTTGGACTCCAAACGACGTGAGCTCGAAATGTTAACAAAGGTATGTATTCATTATTAATGTCCAAATTAGTCAAATAATTACTTGTGTTTTTTTTAATTATCAACAACTTATCTATTTTATTTTTCCTAAACTGAAGGCCAAGTCGACGTCGGTGTCGTTGTCACTTATCACTCGTTTGTTCTCACTTGGTGAGGATTATGCGTTTGAGATTTTTGAATGTCCATTGGAGCACGATGGATGGGTGGAACGCCCAGATCAACGGAGGATATTTACCTTCTGTGGTGATGATCTCGGAAACTCCTGCAGAAATAACGTCTGGATGAACAACAATGT